>JAANDH010001104.1:16254-125473 GCA_011799765.1 Nymphaea thermarum
TGTAACTTTGTCCCACCATTCATCTTCTAAAATGCATTTTTTAATTTCTTGAGCCTTCACGATGTCATCATTCCGATAAAACTCCCAATCATTGTCAGTCACCATAAGTGTCAATGCATGTTTCACCTGCTTTATTCTTTTTATCATTACGATAATGGATGCAAAACGGGTCTCTGCTACCTTCAACAATTTCAAATCGAAATGTCTATTAAATATAGCAAGAGCATTGTTGTGGTTAAAAAAATTTCTAAAACTTTGTGAAGCATAGGCCCTTCTTTATCAACTTCTCTGAGCATCTACCAAATAGGCTCTATAAACTGCAGAAAATATGTAACTTTGTCTCACCATTCATCTTCTAAAATGCATTTTTTAATTTCTTGAGCCTTCACGATGTCATCGTTCCGATAAAACTCCCAATCATTGTCAGTCACCATAAGTGTCAATGCATGTTTCACCTGCTTTATTCTTTTTATCATTACGATAATGGATGCAAAACGGGTCTCTGCTACCTTCAACAATTTCAAATCGGAATGTCTATTAAATATAGCAAGAGCATTGTTGTGGTTAAAACAAAATTTCTGATGTTTCTGACATCATGCTCAAGCTCCTCAATCCACTTACACAATAAACCGGCATTTGAGTCATCTTTTGATGGGTTGCAAATACTTTTAAGTGCCAGATTTATACTGTGTGCCACACAAGAAGTCCAGAATATGTGACTGTATTTTGGATCACTTGCCAAATTCATCCCTGCTCGTTGGCAAACGGGAGCATTATCAGTAACAATTTGCACAACATTCTCTTCACCCACTTTGATGACTTCTACAAATAGCCTTTTTAAATACTCAGCATCTTTATACTCCCCAGATGCATCAATACATTTCAAGAAGATTGGTCCATTAAGCGAATAAGCAATAAAATTTATCAGTGGCCGCCTTTGTATATCAGTCCACCCGTCAGAAACAATGGATACTCCATATTGTGTCCATGAAAATTTCTTCTTCTCTAATAATTTTTCAATGTTTGCCTTTTCTTCTGCAAGAATTACAGTTCTCAACTTCTCTGAACTAGGAGGTACATAACCACTCAAATTACAATTCGCCAAACCTGTAACAACATCCTTCCAATAAGGACTTCTGGCTACATTGAACGGAAGTGAACTTGCATAAAAGAACCTTCCAATCCTTCTATCCATCTCTGCCCTTCCCATATTATTGAATGCATGTGTTAATGACAATGTACTTTTTCTTTTCTTTGAAGCATCTTCTTGTTGTTCACTAGCAAAAAGAGGAACCGACACACTTGACTTGGATGAAGATTTCTTTTCAGCTGCATCTTGTTCTTTTTTTAATATCTTAATATCCTCTTTGGTAAGTTTTGGGCATGGTCTAATTCCAATGCCTCCGATATGCAACAAATGTGCCTTGCAACGTGTATAAGAACTCGTGAACCTCATTTCACAAAAGTTGCAAGCAAACATTACATTCCCACCACCACCTGGCCCTTTTCATATTTTCTTCACATAGCTCCAAAGAGGCTGTTGTGGATTATCTTTCTCTACTGCAGTAGTATGAACACTACTACTGCTGCTTTGTACATTATCACTTCATGTATGAGGCAGTACTTCTTTTCCTTTGTCAGCCATTACAAGTCTGACGTCTGAACAGAACCTAGCAAGTAGCAACTAGCAAATGAGCTGCAGTTGCAACGGATAAGATAACAAATCATGCAGGAACCGCAGGGGTCTGAAGACTGAAGAGCAACAAGCAAGGCAGGATATCAAGAAGAAAAGCAAATGCACAAACGACATTCCTGGAGATGCTGATGATTTTCATAATAGGCTGTCTCAGAAATGAAAATATATCAACTAGAAAGAGTGCTATTACACAAAGTTACTTGAACAATGAAAAGGAGAAAAACTAGGAATACACGGTAAAACCAGTGGAACAAGCAAGGTCTTTGGTACAAGACTAGATCTTGGATCATGGGGATTGAATCGAGGTAAAGGGAAAGATAATACTGATTGAACAAAACTAATCCCGGTGAGCAGTGTGCATCAAACAACGAACAGTCAAAAACCCTCGGTGGCTAGAGACTGACTGATGTCAATAGGTGGGTGCAAATCAAAGTTTGTAGCTGAACAACGAAAAGTCAAAAACCCACAGGGATATTGAGAGAGATGAGGGTTTCAGACAACCCTCGGTGGCTGCTTCCACTCACGACCTCACTGATGCCTCAAGCCGACGAGGGTTTAACCCTCGACCTACCAGAGAGAGAGAGACAAAGAGCGACAGAGTCACCGCCGGCGACGACTCTGTCGACGGTGTCACGGCAGGCAAAAGATGACACAGGAAGGCGACAGAGAGACAGATTCGAAATAAACCGTAGAGAGACGAAGAGCCGCTGCCGTCGCTGTTATCGTCGCCGCTGCCGTCGAGGTTGTCGTCGCCGCTGCCGAAGCCGCTGCTGTCGCCGCTGCCGAAAACGCTGCCGTCGCCGCTGCTGAACGCCGGAGAGAGACGAAGAACAGCAAATGTTGAGCGTCGAGGGTTTTTTTTACCCTTTTACGTAACGTTAAAACAGTTTTTCACGTTAAAAAAAAATAAAAAAAACAAAAATGGACCCGGTCAACTTTGACCATGTCCAAAAATGGACAGGTATGGGCCGGTACGCGTTGACCGTACCCGGTACGGTCAACGCGTACCGAGGCCGTACTCAGTCGCATACTCGTACCCGTACCGGTGTCGTACCGGTACCGGTAGGGTACGTCCCCCTTTGGGACGTACCCATGTGACATAGATTCACGCATCTTTCCAAACGTGAATAGACTCCTCCACAACTGTTCCGTTGCTGGAAAACAGCAACTAGAACAGCTGAGAGGTGAAGGAGAAAGAAACGGAGGGAGCGGAAGAAATCAAGCCTGAAAGACGACTGAAATCGCTGACTGTGTGCGCCACTCCCACACGCCGGTTGTGTGTTTCACGTCGGCAGATGTATGGTCGTCCTCTGCCCGCACGCCGGCTGTTTGGTCCACGTCGTCAGTCCAGTCCGTGGAGTGGCTCTAATACCATGTTGCAGCGGAGAAAAAAGGAGAGAGAGAGAGGCAGTCGTGCGAGAGAGCAAAACAATCACTTGTCATTACGATAACCCTAATCTCTCTTATAAAAGAGATTATGGTAGAAACAGGATTTACAAAATAACTCATTAAGAAATAAAGAAAATATTAAAGAGTGTTAGAACTCTTTAATATTGCTAAGAACCTCCTAAAACATAAAGCTTTTCTTTTTCAACAAATACCACCATTGCAAATTCTCACAAAGATATCACAACCTTAGAATTTTTAGGAAACCATCTTCTGCAGTAATGTTTTAAATGTTTTTTTGTTTCTTTTAACATTTAATTAGCTATTTTCGAATTTTAGCAATGTTCCCATAAAAAAAATTCTTTATTTTCATTTTTAGATGTTCAAACTCCCAATTCAGTGGAAAACAAGCTTCTCGATTAGTACATGAGAAGAACCTCACTGATAAAAACCCAAGAAGTATATCTGTAACTACCAGATGCAACCTGTCAGCTAAACATCCATTTAAAGAGATTTCAGTGCATTCAACTACAGAGCTTTCTCAATCAGCTGTTTACGCCTACTTATCTGCTTATTTGGTTCCTTATGCAAAAAGAGGTCCGATATAATCTTGGATGATCAAGACAACCAACAAGAAAAAAACTTCTTAAAATGTTTCAACAAGGAAAGACTTACTTTCCACTGCCTTTTCTGAAATAGCATATGCTGGTTCACCAGATCCACCATCAGGAGACATTGGAGTAAATTTTGCGACAATATAGTATCCAACAGCACCCAGGGGGATCCGAAATGACTGCATACAAATACACCAACCAGTATTATTCTTCGTACAACCTAGATTTGCCCCAGAAAATTTAAGCCCACAAGAAGGGGAATAAATGGTTTGAATTGGATCAGAACTTTGCTTCATATGTCAATTGGACACAGTTGGATTTGATTTGTGGAAGCTATCCAAAGGGATCATAAGTAAGTGTATATATGGAAATTTGAAAAAAGAACCTTTTAATTAGCATAAAATTTGATTAAGCAGATAAAAATAACACAGTAACCCACGGATCCAAAATCAGTCAGGTCTGTTTCCCTACAAAGAACAGCAGCATCCGAAAAAAACACAGAGAAAGAAAGGAACAGATAATACCTTAGCAATTTTAGATGTGGTAAGAGCTTCCAAGGAAATCTTATCCTCCAATTTTGATGAACTTGACTTGAACCACTGAACCCTGCTAGAACCTTCAGTACCTCCAGTGACACTGGCACTTACAGACAATTTATTCCCTTCTCTCACATCTCCAATTATCTTAAGATTGCTAACTCTTGGAGGTGCTGAGGTTTTGACAAAAAAAGCACCAGAGAGCAACCACCCAAAGAAAGAATAGTAAATACCATGATATCTCAAAAAAAACCTGTTAACAGCTAAGAAAGTAAACAAACACGTGCAGATTAAGTTACAGAAGTCTAATCAAGTTGAGTCCTTTAATCATTTCCTATTCTCAAGCTACAAGAGATCTCAAACTCTCAGAGAGTTTCACAAGGCAGTACCAAGATACTGCAATCACATAAAACGTTACTGGTTAGGAACATAACATTGCCAAGAATATCTGATTTTATTATTTCACCTAGCTTACCATAGACTCAAACTAACTAGCCCCGACTTTTCTTTTCAAGACTTTGATCGACTTGTGTCTGGCTTGACAAGTGAGGCCATTTTTGTAACTGGAGTCATTCCAATTTTGTCAGATGTGATAGATCTTAGGTATCAAACTATAACCTACGATCAGCTTCAGTAAAGGAAATGTTAAAGAGAGATAACAAGAAAAGAGAAATGAAGAACAGAGGTGAGTGCTCACATTCTCACGCAGTCCATTTATATAATGATCCTTCTACACAATTTACAAGAATCCAGAATGAAGCAATCACAATAATCTAGAGTCTAGAGTGAAGCAAACACAAAAATTACAATCATGACCTGCCTAAATAAATGTGATCAGACATAGTTAGACATGTTGGATCTGGATCAGACTAGACCCAAGATCTTATCATCCTCCCTCAAGTTGCATATGGTTTTGCACCATGTACAACTTGCATTTTAGAGACCAGAATCGTTGCTTCGTTAGTTCCTTGGTAAATAAGTCTGCTACTGTTCATCTATACGAACATAATAGGCTGAATCTCTCTGTTTTCCACCTTTTGTCTAATAAAAATATTGATCAATCTAAATATGTTTTGTTTGACCATGCTGTATGGAATTAAAAGCAATGTTAATAGCGCTTTGATTATCGCACATTAACATTGATATTTTAATTTTTTCTCCAATGTCCTCTAACAAATGTCTAACCCATGTAACTTCAGCAGTACCTGCAGTCATACGTCTGTATTCAGCTTCAATGCTAGATCTTGCCACTGCCTTTTGCTTTTGATAGTTCCAAGACACAAGGCTACGTCCAATGAAAATACAAAAACCAGAAACAGATTTTCTTTGATCGGGATCTCCAGCACAATCTGCATTCGTGGATGTCATAAGTTGATGTCCAACAGTTATATTTCCACTCTTACCATAAATTAAGCCATCCCCTACTGCCCCTTTTAGATATCTTAACATTCTTTTGATAGCATCCATGTGAGCAGCTCTAGGTGCATGCATAAATTGAGATACTTGATTCACAACATATATAATATCTGGTCTGGTGAATGTAAGATATTGGAGTGCCCCAACAATGCTTTGATATTGCGTAGGATCTTCACATAACTCCTCGTCCTAAGCACTTAGTCTTTGATTTAGAACACTAGGAGTTCCGATAGGCTTACAATTAGACATACTTGTCTTTTTTAGTAGTCAATGTAAGGTGATCATTGTGCCTATCAATCTCCACTCCAAGAAAGAACCGTAAATCACCAAACTCTTTCATTTTGAAGTTCTGCATCATCAAAGTTTTAGTGTCTCTGACGTGTTTAATAAAATTGTCGGTGATAACAATATCATCAACATATATAAGAAGTAAAGAAAATATGTTTTCTTTTCGATAAATGAAAAGAGAGTGATCTTGAGGACATCTCTGAAAACCACATTCTTGAATCATGCGTGAGAAACTATCAAACCATGAGCGTGTAACGTCTCGGGAAATCTTTTAATAAATTACAAAAATCCTAGAAATTAGGTGAAAGTAAAATAAATAAATAAAAATAATAAGACTTTGAAAAATGATTAGATAAAATCATAAACATGATAGGATGTGGGTGAAAAGTAGTACATTAAAAACAAATAATAGCCATATATAAGATTTACGAAATAAAAAATTTGGTCGGTCTCCATGCTAGACCCAATTTACTCGGCCGCCTAATATGAAGGCTGAGTTAATGGAAGAGTTAGTGCTATGGGTTGGGGGTTTTGTAGGAGCAGTTAGGCTCTCTCTCCCTCTCTTCTTTATTGCATCTAACTTTTTGTAAACCTAAGACACACAAACACGTCAAAATGGATAGCATACTGGCGTTGACACTCTGACACGCGGATCCTAACACTTGGACACAGCAGGATACGTTTTGGATCGGGTCTAGGTGAGACCCGATATTCTTTCTAACCCCCGACTTCTTTACGCTTACACACTCGACCTTTACCCTCGACGACTTGTAACCAGCGACAACAGAGTTCGGCAACGGCGAGCGACGGCGACGAGGTCCGGTCGAGTGACGGCGACGAGGTCCGGAAGATGCTAGAGAGGATCCTAAATGGTTTCAGGCTATGACAGAGGAGATGGATGCCTTGGCAACGAACAACACGTGGGAAGTGGTAGATATTCCCAAGGGAACTCACTTAGTTGGTTCCAAGTGGGTGTTTAGTGTGAACTATAAACCTCATGGCATTGTGGAACGGTATAAAGCTCGTCTGGTTGCTACGGGGTTCAGCCAAAAGTACGGAATTGACTATCTTGAAACCTTTGCTCCTGTTGCGAAACTGAAGACTGTGAGGGTCATTTTGGCACTTGCAGTGCAAAAGAAGTGGGCCATGGACGAGCTTGATGTCAAGAACGCCTTCTTGAACGGTAATCTAGAGGAGGAGGTCTATATGAGCATGCCTCCAGGATATGCTCAAAGTGGAAAATGTTGTCATCTCAAGAAAGCCCTGTATGGCCTGAAGCAGTCCCCTAGAGCGTGGTTTGAAAGACTGAGGGTGGTAATGAAGACAAATGGGTACAAACAAGGAAATGGTGATCATACTTTGTTCATTAAGCAGAGAAGTGGTCTGGTGACCATCCTTCTTGTGTATGTTGATGATATGATTGTCACAGGTGATGATGAAGAAGAGAAAAGGAAGATGAAGGAGAGGTTAGCTGTTGAATTTGACCTTAAAGATTTGAGAAAATTAAGGTACTTTCTGGGAATAGAGATTGCACGATCAGAGACAGGGCTTGTTATGAGCCAAAGGAAGTACATTCTAGACCTCCTCAAAGAGACAGGTAAACTAGGATGCAGGCCCTTTCTAACTCCAATGGAGTCAGGTACAAAGATAAGTATCAAAACTGGTAACACCCTGGATGAGAAAGGAAAAGGACGGTATCAGAGGCTGGTTGGTAAGCTTATTTATCTTACTCTTACTCACCCTGATATTACTTATGTTGTAAATGTGTTGAGTCAGTTTATGCATGCTCCTGCTGATTGTCACTGGAAGAGTGCAGAAAGAGTGTTGGGGTACCTGAAGAATAACCCAAGTAAAGGGTTACTGTATACACGACAGGACAAACTTAATATTGAAGGATACTCTGACGCTGATTGGGCTGGTTGCACGGATACCAGAAGGTCTACCACAGGGTACTGCATCTTTCTAGGAGGTAACCTGGTGGTATGGAGGAGTAGAAGGCAGGAGGTCTATTCTAGATCCAGTGCTGAGGCTGAATATAGGGCAGTTGCTATGGGAGTTACAGAGATGTTGTGGCTAAAGATTCTTCTAACAGATATCGGAATTGAAATTAAAGAGAAGATGAAAATGTATTGTGACAATAATTCTGCTATTAACCTGGCAAATAATCTCGTCCTGCATGACAACCAAACATGTGGAGATAGATCGCCACTTCATACGGGAGCGCATAGATTCGAAGGAGTTGATTCTTCCTTATATGAAGTCTGAAGATCAAATTGCAGATGTTCTAACTAAGGCCTTATGTACATCTCAATTTGAAAAGAATGTTAGCAAGCTTAGCATGTTTGACATGTATGCCAAGCTTGAGGGGGAGTGTTAGAACACAGTGTTATAGGGAACCGGGTCCAGATATGGACCATAAAGATTTGTCACTTGAACCGGTCATCTACTGATCCGAGCTAGAGTCACGAGTTTGTCAACTATGACAACAAGGTGCCTTTTGTCTTTTAGAAAGGATCTCTCTCTCTCTCTCTCTCTCTCTCTCTCTCTCTCCCCCCACCATCTATTGTCCTTTGAAAAGGGGGATGGGGAATTTGTCATCCTTTCAAAAAGATGACCAGGGGTCACCTTTTAAAATTGATTTTTTTTAGAATTAATTTTATTTAATAAGATTGCTAATTAGACAAAGTAACCTTAATATAAAAAAAATATTTATAAACATAGACAAACAAAGCTATTAAATAGAATTAATTGATTGATTAACATATTTTAAGTTAGCACTTTGTCATTTTGCTTGCAAATTTTGTTATTTTTCTTTTTTTTATGGATTAATATATAATCCTTGGATTTCTAAGTTTAGACAGAGAAATCCTTTGGTCTCTCATACCACACCACTCGATGCATTGCATCAGGTAGTGTGTTTAATCATGACAAAGGAGCAGAGGATTTTACTTTTATAATAGTTGAGTCCAAGGGTCCAATTTTTTCATGCTTGCCATGTTGGACACTCATGGTCATACTTACTTCCGGCACGTACATTCATGTTTGTATCCATGCAACATAGCTCATTTGACTTGGCAGAGACTTGGTTTGACTCGGCCAAACTTTGTTCAACTCGGTCTAAGACTCGTTCGACTCAGCATAATCTGGCGATAGACTTTGTATTTTGGAATCAACAAGGTGATTTGTTCTTAACTACTTACCTAATTACTGATGTGAATCTTCTAACCTATTGGAACATAAAAATCTGGTAATGTTTTTTATTTACTAAATTTACATATCGCAAATGAAAAGTTAAAGCTGGTTAAGCTCAACTTTAGGTATAGTTATCTATTTATTTCAGTTTTCAGTTTTGGACTTCTTGTTCTAGATAAATTATACATATATAGTTGTAAATGTTGAATACATTGGCTTTAAAAGTTTAATGTTTGTTTATGTTACATGGGTGCGGGTGTGGATGCAAATGTGGCAATTTTTCAAAAAAAAAAAAAAAGGTGCAAGTATGGTGAGAATGTGTATATAACTATATATATGTGTGTATGTACAGTATAATATATATATATATATATATATATATATATATATATATATATATATATATATATATATATATATATATATATATATATATATATATATGCATATAAATCCTTTGTTATACAGCTATTTGACTATTTAGTAGCTTTCTTTATCTATATAGTTTAGTAATGTGCACACTGAAAATGGTCCGTTTTGGCCCGGTTCGACTGACCGAACCGGATGTGTTGTGTCAGAGAAGCACCAGCACCAGCTGCAGCAGCCAATTAGAAGCACCCATGTGACATAGATGTTTGTTTTTTGTTGTGTTGTTTTTCATTGTACTTGATACTCAGTTATATTTAAGTATGCAATTATAGAGTAGATTGTCTAGTTTTCTTGTTATCATAAGTAAAAACAACTTAGTTATTGTTTTATAGCCTTTACTTGATGTTTGTTTGTCTTATATATGTGCCATACATGTTCTAACAACTTTTATGTTTAAATGGCAAGTTATATATGGTGAACACAACTTAGCCCGAGTTACTGAGTTGACGCGCTGAGTCATAAGCAAGAATGGACAAGACAAATCATGAGTCACTAGGTTTTACGAGACAAATCCGGAGTCTCTGGGTTTAAAATATTAGTATTTGTGGTTTGGCTTGAGCAAATGGGAAATTCCCCAAGAGTGAAATTTGTTATGCTTCTATTGAAACTTTTAGGCATTATAGTTCATCTGTAATATGCAAAAATAAGAGAAAGGCAAAAGAAAACAAATTCCAATTTATTTGAATAAAAAAAAATCCAGGTGAAACCTTGATGACAACGAGGAAGGCAAGAAAATAAACGACATCATGTAGTTTCACACTATCAAGGTTTCCTTAATTTTGCCATACTAATAAGGAAGGTTTTATCCAGCCTTCAACACATTCTACATCACAATACACTTTATGCTTTGAACAATGACCAACACACCAAACATATGCAGGGGTGTGCAAAGGCTACTGCTTTTTTCTTGGATTTTACTACATGCATTTTGATTGAAAAAGAACCTGAGTTGTGTTTAAACCTTGAAAACAAGAACTAAAATATATTATAAACTTTTTAACTTGAAATTTTATTCTCAGCTACCATGAAGGCCTCCTACTATACCTAGTATATGATATCATAGCTATTTATACAAGAAAATATAAAGATAGAATAGGAGAATGCTAAAAATGAGGTGAATGGAACAACTTTGAATGCAAGGATTTTCCTAAAAAGCAGCTATGCACTTATCAATACAGCAGAACATGCATATGGAACTGGAAGACAGTCAATGCCATGGAAGGTGCAGTTAGTGCATTTTATGCCTTTTCTGACACTAGTTTCTTGAACACTCATCCCATGTTGAAAAGTAAATGCTCTTTCCTTTCTAGATTGTTGGATTCCATTCCATGGGTTAAAAAGAGTAGAAGCATCATGCTACCAATCATTATCAGTTACATAAATAATATATTTAGGAAAGGAAAAGGTTTCCGACTTTCCGCTTTGCATACACTATACAGTTCCTTAGAGAACGACCATCCCAAAATATAATCATTTCCATGCACCCAAGTGTTCTGAAATGGCTCCTTACTTGTGTTTGACTTGTTTTAGCAGTCATATGACATAAGGAACAACTGTATCTGAAAGTACTGCAGTACTATTACACATCAAGAATTGCCTTTATTTAATGTCTAGAAGACAAGATATACATTGTCATATCAACAAGTGATAAGCAACCAATGTAGCCAACATTCATATTGAAACGAAAAGGTGGTAAATAGTCCCAGCAGAAAATGGATCAATGCAAAGTTAATAATACTTCAGAATGTGACAATATAGGCAATAATGATGATCACCGGACCAAACAGTTTATAGATGATAGGCATACAAATCAAAGAACATGCATACAAATAAAATACTTAACAAATCAAATAGGACTAACCTTGTTTTACCACATCTGTCACAGCAGATGCAGATTCCCCTTCTTGGCCTGAGAATAAATAAAAAAGGAGAAAATACACATATTTTAAGATCTAATAGACTAAGACTAGCCTAATACTGCTTATCATTTCATCAAGCTAGAAAAGGCAGTTGACATACCCTCAAAATTTATGGGAATATATACAAACATCAAACGCAAGCCAATATCCTTCTTGCTCAGGCTATACTCCATGGTACCAGTTGAAACCACAGTAAAATCACTGTATTTATAGAATATATATATATATATATAGAGAGAGAGAGAGACAGAGAGAGAGGGGTTAGCCTGATGGATCAAAGAATGAGCTGGTAAAGATAAAAAGAAAAGAAAGCTCCATTGATGTTAATATTCATGAACCAGTAAAGCTAAGCATCTGAAACAAATGACCACCTTCCTAAAATAATGTGGGATGGTTAATGTGCCAAGATAAATAAAATATTTGATTATCAGTTTTTGAGCCCAACACCTAACAATAATGTACTAAACTGTGATGGCCTGTTTGGATGACCACTCCGTGTGGGTGTGCCTTATCATTTCCACTGGCTAGTATGCTTGGAGGGCAGGCGATTCAAGGCCCTGGTTTGTCGTATCACATTGTGCATTAACAAGTAGAGGTCTTTAGCCTTCCAGAACTGGGTGTTGTAGGAGCGGCAGAGCATCTCTAGTTTTCTATTGACCCCAAGTAGGTTATTCCACCGTTCCAAATGCATCAGGATCCTTCTTGTTTTGGGCCATTATGAAGGTTTCTCTCGGCCAGCCGGTCGCCCATGATGCACACGCACTTGTGTTTTGCACCCACAAGGTTTGGTCAAAAAGTGAAATGCAAAAGGATCATAATGTGGGATGGTTAAAAATTGGCAAGATCATATTAAACTAAGAGTCTAGAGACTAAAAAAGCAAAATTTACACTACCACAGCTTACGTAGTTGGGTTTTCTCTTGATTGCTCAACTTAAGGGATAGTCAAATAATTTGTTAGACCCTAAGGTCAATGTGTGATACGCTGTCGTAATACAAGACGAGTGTATGTAAAGTGATTCAGAGTAGTAGGACAATGTCACAATAATGTTCTCGGCTAAATTATTAGCATTGACTGTATATACTGGATAATACTCTGATTAAATGGACATATGGTTGGTTGAGCAAGCAGCACCCTCATTGTGTATACCCTGTGTATATGGATTGTGAAATCAAATGAATGATTGATCCCATGTATTGTTGCAAACTATTATGTGCACAATGACTGATGATTATGTAAAATACTATCGAACTAATGAATATGCTCCGAAAAATTGCAAGACATGTGGGGTTAGTGATCCAATTTCTAAATGTGATATAAGTGTGACAAATGATCAGAGTTTGTCGGATAGTATAGTGTAACTAAATCTTGATATAATGCATGCACACCCAGTAGGTTAATGAAATTATTGGCTATCTGTCATAGTCTGAAAGCTCAGAGTCTCTCGTTATGGTCACTTTTTAGGTCGAGCATGCCATGACAGTGAGCAGATCAGAGGGTACAGTTTGCATTCCACTGAAAAAGTGACTTGTGTTCCAATGCATTGTCCACAATTTTAAGATTGTTTTTTTGGCTTTGCATGATTTTGTAGGAAAATACAAATAAAGTTAGATGTGTACTTTATATAAAAGTGTCTGCATATATGTTTTGCATCTGAAGAAATGAATAGTATGGTTTGCATTATGTGGTTTATGTGATTTGAATCAGTGTCGTCAAATATATCACATTGCCAAAGTGCTGTGTCCATTGTATATTTCAAGAAAAAATAAGGATGAAATTTTGGGGTTTGGTAGCAGCCCTTTTTAGTAGGGTGCAATTCCCTTTTCTCTCTCATTTTTCTTAATCAGCTCTGTAACGCTCGTTATTTTTGGGGCAGGTCGGGTCGGGACCCAGACCCGCAGCTTACCCGTGGGAGAGCCCGACGAGGGCTGTTCTCCCTCGTCCTCATCTCGCTCTCCCCCTTTTCGTTGCCGTTCTTGCCGCTAGGGAGATCCACGTAGAGAAGAAGAAGAAGAAGACGGAGGAAGTGCCGGCGGCGAGTGGCGACGACGGCGGCTGAGGCGGCGGCGCTTGGGTAAAACTCTCTCTCTCTCTCTCGTGCTTTGTTTCCCTTCTCCGCCACTCTTATGTTCCTTTGCCCTCCCTACCGAACGCTCTCTCTCTCTTCCTCTCCCTCGCCCCTCTCTTTCCCCCTTTCTGATAGCCCTCTCCCACACGGTCCCTCTCCTCACTCTCCCACCGACTCTCTCTTCTCCCTCGTCTCTCCCCTCACTGCCCTTCTTCCCTTTTTCTGTCCGAACCTCTCTCTCTCTCTGTCTTCCCTTGCCTCCCGTGCCCTAAGTGAGCTCGTTCTCCTCATTTTTTCTAATTGTTTTTCCCCTTATCCCAATCGAGCACTCCCTCACTGTTTTCAGCTTTGTTTGTTGGGAAACGTGTTTTTCCCCTCCTAGCAGCGAGTAGGCAGTGTTGGTGGTGAAGGTTTAGCATGATTTTTGCCGTTCGGTGACCGATTGATTGCTTGAGGTGACTGTCGGAGGCGTTGCAGCAGTTCGTATTCTTGATTTAGGGTGAGCGAGACCTAATCAAGCCCAAATTATTGAATATTATCTTTTAGAGCATGTATAATTATTCGAATTGATGAATTAGGACGCATGTTAGCGATTTTTGCTTTTGGGGGAAAAGTAAGATTATGTTGGAAAGCGTTGATTCATGCCTATAATGATTATTTAAGCATGATGAGTTGATTTTCGAAGTAATAGGGAAGCATGGTAGCGTTTGTATGGCTGTGGGGAAGATTTAGGACGGTTTTGGTGAGCTTGTAGCAGTGCAAATAGCAATCGATCGCTGGACATCGTCACTGGCGCATTGTGAGGAGCAGTGAGCAGCGACTCATGGTGAGTAATGGGGGAGACAGACTTCATCTGATAATCTCCATAGCATTAGTGAGGAGTAGTGTGCAAGGGACTCATGGAGAAAAATGAGAGAGAGATGAGTATGGAGAGAGGGAGGTGAGCTCGAGCGTGCGAGTGTCCTGTCAGTTCTGTGGTTAACCATGGAACGGTACAGGACAGGGGAGAAATATATACCCCTGTCCCAGTGTCTGCTCTGTACGCTCTGTTCTGTGGACAGTGTTTGATGCACATTTTAATAAATGGAACGGACATGTCCGTTCTAGCCTGTTCCATTGCCATCAAACGGCCTCTAAGAGGTTGTTTGATTGCTGTCTATTGGGACAGGTGGACTCTTGTAAAAAGCACATGACTTCGTTCAAGTCAGCAGATCATTGTATTCATTTCTATAGCTTAAGCATAGAATTCGGAAACTGGTCGAGTGAACTTTCTTTGAACCAACTTTCATGGCAAGCTCTCAGTCTTTTTGAATTGATCATCTCTCTCTCTCTCTCTCTCTCTCTCTCTCTCTCTCTCTCTCTCTCTCTCTCTATATATATATATATATATATATATATATATATATATATATATATATATATATATATATATATATATATATATATATATATATATCAAAAGAGAGAGAAATTTTCAAATCTGGATCCATTGACATATCTCAATTTACATTAGATTGACATAAATAAAACATATTGCAAACAAATTTTCATTTTATCTTTCATAATTGTAATTAGTTTTGTTTATTATGCAAACAAACGTTAGACAGGACGAATAGAACAGACAGAACAGACACACACGAAACAAATGCCGGAGTGGCAACTGACTGATTTTGCTTCTTCGCTTTATAGGCACAGTTGGAGTGATAAAAATTCCTTCCTTCGCATGGATAGGAACTGATTTTACAGAGTGAGATTTTCATCATTCATCAAGGACCAACATTATGAATGTAAAAATTTCAAAAAAAATCATAGCAAGATCATGAGATATTTTATTGTCAAAAGAGTCCCATAGATCAAACATTTCATCAAACACGTGGAGTGCAAGTCTTGATACATAAGTTCAAATGAGCTGCAAATATGTTGTTCCTACTAAAATACAATCTGAGTGAGCGAAGTAGACAATGAGTGAGAAAGAAGGACATAGTGAGTGAGAGAAATCTCTGCCTTACCTGCAGAAGGGCTTCCATGAATATAGGGATGAAGCTGGCCGTCGAATGGTTGAAATTTGTCATTTGACGGATATGAAGCTGGCTATGAAAAGGTTTTAGATGGGGTATTCCACATATTTAGAGTTGGAGTAGAAACAATTTTAGGGCTGCAAAAGAAGCATTTCATGGATTTAGGAAAGGTTGTCGGTGAGGCGTTCCACGGATTTAAGGATAAAGTGAGCCATCAAAGGGTTGCAAATGAAGCATCTCAAATGAAGCATCCAGATACTGGGAGAGGGAGAAAGAGTGCAAATAGCAATCGATCGCTGAACATCGTCACTGGCGCGAAGGGAGGAGCAGTGAGCAGCGACTCATGGTGAGTAATGGGGGAGACAGACTTCATCTGATAATCTCATTAGCATTAGTGAGGAGTAGTGTGCAAGGGACTCATGGAGAAAAATGAGAGAGAGATGAGTATGGAGAGAGGGAGGTGAGCTCGAGCGTGCGAGTGTCCTGTCAGTTCTGTGGTTAACCATGGAACGGTACAGGACAGGGGAGAAATATATACCCCTGTCCCAGTGTCTGCTTTGTCCGCTCTGTTCTGTGGACAGTGTTTGATGCACATGAAAGATAAAATGAAAATTTGTCTGCAATATATATATATAGAGAGAGAGAGAGAGATGATCAATTCAAAAAGACAGAGAGCTTGTCATGAAAGTTGGTTCAAAGAAAGTTCACTCGACCAGTTTCCCAATTCTATGCTTAAGCTATAGAAATGAATACAATGATCTGCTGATTTGAACGAAGTCATGCGCTTTTTACAAGAGTCCAGAGTATAAGGCACAGTACAAAAGCACACTATACACAATTCTTGTTGGATGTTGCAGTCGTTGATCTGCTCTAAGTTTCAGTCAGCCGTGGATCTGCCCTAGGTGATAAGAAGGGTATAATCTTTGTCTATCGCAGAAAACTCCTTATCATTTGCATACTTTATCATTCCTTTCTGCGGTATATATATTAGTGTTCTCTTTTTTTTTGTGGGAGTTGTAATGGAGCCTGGACAGTAGTCTAATATGGGAGACAATTCTAAGATCGAGTCTCATACTGAATACAAGGTGGTTGGGAATCCTTTCTTCTATGGTTCTACTGTGAAATTAGATGGTCACAACTATGAAATCTGGTCACGAATGTTTATGATGTCTGTAGTAGGACATCGGAAAGACCATATCATTGAAGAAGATGAACCAAGTGTTAAAACTGAGAAATATACCACATGGAAAGAAGATAATAGTATTGTTATGTCCTGGATCATGAACAGTGTGCAGACGGATATAGCTCTTACTCTTGCCTACTATACGACTGTCAAACATATGTGGACGTTCTTGAGATAAACTTATTCTCATGACAAGAATGTCTCAAAAAATTTACAAGTTGAGGAAGAGTTACTCAAACTGCAGCAAGGTGAATTGGAACTATCTCTGTGTCACACGAATACGGGCACGGGTATCCTGTGGGTACGGGTACGGGGATACGGCAAGTTTCAAAATTTTAGGATACGCGGATACGGCGAATATTAAATTCAAGGAAATTAAAAATGATAATAAAAAAACATGAAATTAATACTTCAGTCTTCATCTCAAAGAAACAGATTTTTCAAAAAACTTGTTTTGTAAAACTGATTTTTACATCTCTTTCATGATTAGGTGGACAAGTAAAAACTGGTTTTAGATGAGTAACTAAGGAGATAGTTTTTTCATGAACTTATTTAACTAAAAAGCAAAGAAAAGAACATGAAGAAAAAAGAAAAGAACAGAAAATGTGAAGATAATAAGAACCATGATCATACTCTGTTCGAACTAGAAAAAAAGGTCTGATTCAAATCGATTTGACACGGTCACACGGCTGATATTTATAGCAAGATCAGTCAAAGGGAAACCTAACGTGACGGATGAATAATAATAACCTAATACTGAAAATCCTTAAATCATCAACACACACACACATCGACTAGGACATCCTTCATTATCCAAGCTTTGTGGTGTTCTCCCTAATATTTTTGTGTCTGAGTCATTCCAGTGTGAGGCCTGTCAATTGAGCAAACACACTAGAAGTAGTTTTCCTTCCAGCAGTAGTCCATCGAGTCATGCAGTTTTTTATCTTATTCATGTTGATGTTTGGGGGCCTAGCAGGGTTGTAAGCCAGGCCAAATTTAGGTATTGCCTTGTTATTGTTGATGATTTTTTTCATCTTAGTTGGGTGTTCTTGTTAAAAGAGAGGTCTGAACTTATTTGTATTCTTCAAATTTTCATTATTGAAATAAAGACTCAGTTTGATTCCATTGTCAAAAACATTCACACTGATAATGCTTGTGAGTTCAAATCCAATATCTTGCTACAGTTTTACACCAAATATGGAATATGTCCTCAATTCACTTGCCCCCACACTTCTCAACAAAATGGTATTGCCGAATGTAAACATCGTCATCTAGTTGACATGGCTCACACTCTCATGATACATAGTTGTGTTCCGGCGCAATTTTGGGGTGATGCCATACTCACTACATGTTACCTAATTAACCGTTTTCCATCCTCGTCTATTGGCAATCAAATTCCCATTCAACTTCTCTATCCAGATAGACCCTTGTTTTCCCTTCCACCCAAAGTCTTTGGGTGCACTTGCTTTGTTCACATCCTTGGTCCTAATAAAGAAAACTTGGTGCACAATCAATTAAATGTATTTTTATTGATTATCCAAAACACCAAAAGGGTTATATCTGTTTTGACTCCCACACTCATAAGCAGTACATCAGTGCGGATGTTACATTCTTTGAGTCACGTCCTTATTTTCACTCTACTCCATCATTATCTGACAGGTCGTCGTCTATGCCTTTACCTATCCCACTGGTTCCCCTGCAGTCTGTTCCTTATGATTCATTTCTAAGTGTCAGCAGATTCCATGATCCCCCACTGGTATACACCCGACGACACACTCCTGCTCAGGATTGTCCATCAGTCGCTTCTCAGGATGTAAGTATTTTTTATGTTACTACTCCTGCCTAGGATGCTCCTGACATGTCTTTGGACTTACCCATTGCTTCACGCAAAGGCAAAAGACAGTGTACTCTTCATCCTATATCTCAGTTTGTTTCTACTATTGATATTGGTGGGCGTCTACAGCAATTTGTGTCAACCTTGTCAGTACATTCTATTCCCTCCAGCAACCAACATGCGTTATTTGATCCTAAGTGGCGGTAGGCTATGCAGGATGAAATGGAGACTCTAATGCAAAGGGGCACATGGGAATTGGTTGATCCTCCATCTAGTTGTGAAGTTGTGGGCTCTAAATGGGTATTTACCATCAAGTACCTATCTGATGGCTCAGTGGAGCACCACAAAGCTCGTCTTGTAGCAAAAGGTTATACCCAAACCTATGGGGTGGATTTCCTTGAGACTTTTTCTCCTGTGGCGAGGATGGGCACCATACGTCTTATTGTCTCTGTTGCAGTACATTATGATTGGCCCTTATATCAGCTGGATGTCAAAAATGTCTTCTTATATGGAGATCTTGATGACACCGTGTATATGCTGCAACCACCTGGCTTTGAACGTCAGGGGGAATGTGGTAAAGTGTGCAGGCTAAAGAAAGTTATATATGGCTTGAAACAAAGTCCTCATGCTTGGTTTCATAAATTTTTAGAAGTTGTATTAAAATGTGGTTTCAAGAGATCTCAACTGGACCATTCATTATTCGTCAAGAAATGATCTAGAGGTACTATGGTGTTAGTGGTGTATGTTGATGATATTGTGTTGACAGGTGAATGTGAGCAAGAGGTAGCTCATGCAAAGAAAATTCTACAACAACACTTTGTTACCAAAGATCTTGGCCAGCTACGAAACTTGGCATTGAGGTTGCTCGTAGTAAAGAAGGAGTGGTGTTATCACAAAGGAAGTATGTTCTTGATCTGTTACAGGACACAGGGATGCTGGGAGCTAAACCTGCAACTCTTCCTATGAACCCATGGGTACACCTATTTGATGATGACTCGGAAAGAGGTAGCTTCTCACGCATACAGATCATTGATTGGTAAGCTTCTCTATGTGACAGTAACTCGACCAGACATTAGTTTTGTTGTGGAAAAATTAAGCCAATTCATGGAAAAACCAAGAAAATCACATTGGGATGCAGCTATGTTGATTGTCAAGTACTTGAAGTCCTCCCCTGGCAAAGGTCTTTTCTTAAAAAAAGGTATATCTCTTGATGTCAAAGCTTATAGCGACGCAGATTATGCAGGCTCAGTTGATGATAGGAAGTCCACCACAGGGTTTTGTGTGTTTGTGGGAGAAAATCTCATCTCTTGGAGAAGTAAGAAACAACAAGTTTCTAGATCAAGTGCAGAGTCTGAATATCATGCTATGGCTCAAACGGCTGCTGAAATGGCATGGCTTAGATTCTTACTTGAGAGTCTCGGTATTCCTACTTCTACTCCTATGAAGATGTTTTGTGATAACAAAACGGCTAATTACATTGTCAATAATCCAGTATTTCATGAGAAGACAAAGCACATCGAAGCAGATTGCCACTATATTTGTGATATGGTTCAAGAGGGAATTATCTCAACTATACATGTAGCCTCTGAAGATCAAGCCGTTGATATCTTCACCAAAGCCTTGCCTATTGCAGAATTTTCTAGATGTTGTGACAAGTTGAGCATGATTAACATCTATGCTCCAGCTTGAGGGGGAGTGTTGGATAATATGTGTTAGGTGGTATTTTTTAATATTTAAGAGTTTAGGAACAACTCTTTATAAATAAGTGTTTTATTTATGGACCTCTTTTGTAATTTGTTACTTTACCCTAATTCTCATTTAACATGAGATTAGGGCAGCTTTAGTCACTACCACAGAAAGTTCTCTCTCTCTCTCTCTCTCTCTCTCTCTCTCTCTCTCTCTCTCTCTCTCTCTCTCTTCTCCTCTCCCTTGGCTGCACGTAACAGACTGAATCCAGGTCCAAGACATGTTATCAATATATATAGATAACTTCTTTTGGATAGGCTAAGACTTCTAAAAAAACTTCCAAGATCTTCCTTCCATAAATTTCTAAGATTAGTCGAGTCTGTTGAAGATGAGAGGAGAAGCACATATAGGACACACTCCTGAGTGAACTAAAGATCTAGACAGCAAATTGATTGTGCCACTGAAGTAAGAGTAAAAGAAATATTAGACAATAAAAAAAAGCAATCACTATGAAGATTAAAACATCATAAATATAGTTTGTACACACATCCATGCATAAAACATTTCCTGAAACTTCAAGGTATGTGTGTCTGTGTGTGTGCAACCTTGCGCACAAATTATATTCCACCTGCAGCATCAGCCATCAATTTTGCAAAATTCCAAAGCTGCTAGTGGCAATCAGCATACCCTGTTTCCTTGTTTTCACGAAGCCACTTGAACTTGCTAGGACCTTCCTTCCCTCCAAAATATTCACCAACACCAACAATTGCATTTCCTTCAACAGCATCCTCGAGAATGCGCACATCACTAACTGATGGTGGAGCTGGGAATGTTGCCAAAAAAAAAAAAAAGAACAGTTAGGTTGCAAGAAAGAAGCTCATAACTTATAACATTCCTAGACAACAAGCAACAGAAACTGTTGATCATTCACGAAGAAAGCAACAAATTCCCACAGCCATTATGCAAGATATCACAAAAAAGGAAATAAAAGGATCCAATGGTGAAATAGCAAAAGAAAACAATTTAAAATATTACAACATGTTTACCTGCTTTCACAAAATCAGTCATAGCGTATTGAGGCTCTCCTTTAGCACCTTCTTCTGTAACAGGTGTATACATAAAGACCAAACTTGAACCAATATCATCCAGTGTTAACCGATACTCCTCGTCTTCCGCACCAATTATTGCGACTGGACTACTGTTCCATTTACGCCTCAACCAACTGAAACAAAAGACAAGAAGAAAGAATGAGAGAAAGAAATCATAATCTTCTCAAAAGTCCAGCAAAGATCTACAATATTTTTGGGAGGGAAAAAAACTACCTAGCAACTCCTTTTCCAGGTGTTCCTCCACACCAAGCAACCTCTGTGATACCTCTGAGCACATTTCCCTCTACAAGATCTCCTTCAACACGTAAGTTCACAACCTTCGGGCAACCAGTTCCTTAGAAAACGAGAATCAGCAAAATGGATGGGTCAACAACATGAAATAATGATTAAAAGGTGATGCTGAAGATTCAGCAGTCAGCATATAAACAATTTGGAAGCCAATGAGTCGCAAATTAATAGTGTACCGTATCGTTAATGTTGATACGGACGATACGTATCGTACGATACGCGTCCGTATCGTACAATACGGATAACATTGGTCAAGACGTGAAGGGTGTGTCAATCAAATAGATGTCGGCAAACCAAGAACAATCAACAATATTGTGTCAAATCATTGTGCAGAGATGGCCAAAAGTAAGCGGATGGACAATGCAAAGCCATGAATGATTCATGGGAACCGACAGGAGGAGGATTGGATGTGGCAGAAGGAAAGAAGGGGATGGTCATGGATTTTCTCATGGAAGCAACTATCGACAATGACGTCAACAATTTGGTGGTAGGAGAATGTTGCGGACCGACTATACATAGTCTGACCAAACAGTAGTATGGAATGCTCGTGTTGCCAACTTTGACATTACTCGAAAACAAGTGAGATCCAATCAAATGCTAAGTCAAAGAGAAAGCAATGCACTTTGGATGTGTGGTATGGTGGTGCATCGACAAAGCATCAGCATGGTCAGTAGTCCCTTCGAAAGATGCAGTCCCATGCCGATAAGGTTCCCATGCGTAGCATTAAGCTATGCATAGGAGTGTACATGGGTTAGTCCTAATTCCCCTGGTGAAGGCATAGGTTGTGCCCAGAACCGCATATGATGGCGCAGGGCCGAGTATGTAACACTCGACTTTTGCAGGTGGACCGGATCGGGTCTAGACCCGGACCCCAACCCACCCGCGTGTGAGCCCGACGCCCTCTTCTCCCTCGTCTTCCTCTCGGTTCCCCCTTCGTTGCCCTCTCAGCCGCAGGCGACCCGACGGCGGCAGCGCTTGAGGTGAGCCTTGTCGTTCCCCTACCTCTTTCTCACTTCTCTCCTCTTCTTCCTTCTTCTCCTCCTCCCTCTCTCGTTGCTTTCTGTCAACTCCCCTTCTATCCCTCGCTCTTCTCTGTCATCTCCCTCTCTAATCCGAGTTCCCTCCCCACAGCTCTCATGTCCCCTCACTCACCCTCTCGTCTTCTTCTCCCTCTCCCCTTTTCTGTTCCCCCCCCCCCCCTGTGACCTGTGTCTTCTTCCCCTCTACTGCCCGTGTTGTCTTACTCCCTCACCCATGCTCTCACTCTGCTCTAGCGTCTAGCTCTCCCTCAACCAAACATTTTTTTGTGTTGCCTCTCTCCCACTCCCATCCACTCGTGCCCTCTTTTTCACTCGTCTTCAACCTCCCTCACAACTACAGTGGGCTTTTTCTAACGACAAACCCCTCTTGTGACCTCTCCTTTGCTAAATCTTACCCTATTTATTGTTGTTGGATTGGATTGCAGTTTGGGGATGCAATTTTTCCTTATAACAGCGACTAGAATGTGTTGGTGTGGCGACATTGAAGGATTTTAGCCGCTTGAGGATCACTCAAACTCGTGAGGTGGCTGTCGAGAGGACTGCAGCAGCTAAGACTTTGAAATTGGAGTGAGCAAGGCCTAATCGAGCCTAGATTGTTGTATATTTTCTGTTGGAGCACGTATAATTATTGTTTGAGCATGCTAGAATTAAGAATTGATGATTTAGGTGATGTTGTTATTTTGGGGGAAGATTATGACTATGTTGAGTAAGACAAGGGCCCACGTGTATGTTTATCTTTTTAGCATTATAAGTTGATTTTTGAAGCAATTGGGGAAACACGGTAGAAATTATTGTGGTGTGGACAAAATTTAAAACCGTGTTAGTGAGCTCGTGAAGTATGTTTTTGTTAAGGTGCACGCACGTTGTTTGTTGGGGAATTGTAGGTATGTTAGGTTGATGCCTCAACGAAGGAAGCAAAGGAGAAATGGATTAGTGATTGGTTCAAATCGACAGTGCGGAGCTTGGATCGTTTGATGTCAACCTCAATGTTTTGGGTACAAGCCTATTAGAGAGTTTTGTGAGTCGATACTACTCGTCGACACCTTCTTGAGGCGATGACATGCCTCAATGATTATATTTTACACTTATATAGATTGTAAAGCGAAACAAGTAGAAATCTTATCACTTGCTTATGTTTGCAGGTACACCAGGCACGTCCAATAGACATTGAGCAACAAGATGTGAAGCTCGAGGCATTTTGAAGTGTTTTGTGGACGCACGACAGGTATGGCGACATCCCAAGCAAATCTCTGCCTGAGGCTATCTGTTGAATGTGTGTTTGTTTTGAGGATCGTTGGATCCTATGATTGTGATGTGATTGAATAAGTTTGATGTGATTGAATGAATGTGTACATGAGATTAAATGGTCATATGATTAGTTTTGTTTCTAAAAGTACTACACAATTGCATTGGCATGCTAGAATTGATAACTACTTAGGACAGATGAGGTGGGGGATCGAGTCGAGTATCTCCTCAACCCCGATTATGCATTAGAAAGCATCCTACAATGATAACTGCATAGGACAGCTACGAGCCAATCACGAATCGAGACTACTCTTTGTGCTTTGGCTAAGTTTTGAAAGATGTGATTGATGTGTTTGATCAAAATGAATATTGTGATGTGTAGCATATGCATTGCCATGAGCAATAATGCAATTGAATGAGATTGAAAGGTAGTTGTACCTGTATTGTTATGACGGCTAGCTGAAAATATTAATGATATGTGTAGCCATCTGTGTGGAGGCAATTGGAGGTATGTGTGGAGGCAATTGGAGGTATGGGTGCACCATGAGCTATGGACCAATTTTCAGGATTTTTGGAGGTTTCCTTGAATTTCTAAAATTTTCCAAGTTCGGATGTGTTTGACAGAGGCCGAACCTGAGAAGAACACCTAGAACCATCATCAAAATTGAACCTCAATGCGACCTCGATCTCCTTTCATGCTTGAGGCAATCTACCCACCGTTGCCATCATGTTGAGTATTCTTACGGGGCGCATATTACTATATTAGTTTTGACTTTGCATGAGTTGCTTACTATTGAGTCATTTATAAAATTAATCCACACTTTTAGAAAAAATCTTTCCTTTTGACAAGTTATATATGCATTTTAAGAAGCATCTCTGCTGATAAAAACAGTTAAGAATTACTTTTTATTATTATTATATAAGTACTATTTTTTATTACCCTATGTCTAGAGAATTATATTGAACACATAATGGTGACTTGAAAAAGTAATTAATTATAATGTTCACTAAAAGCATCATTAAATTGCTAAACATGAGCAACACAACAAGCCATGCACCCAAGAATCTCCCTTTTATCTTTATATTTATATTTCCTTTGAGACCCAAGTTGTTTGGTTTTGTTTTTTATATACATTCTATTTTGTTTCTCTCTCTATGACATTTAATTGTTTACGACAGGTCGTGCTATGTGCAATTATGCAAGCACTCTTTGTACTATGTATTAGTTATGACATTGTACTTATTTGGATTTACAAATTACCGTGGTTTGCATATGTTGTGTATTGTTGTTTATTGATTTGCTTAGTATTGTAGTCACTTTTTTCAGTTTTGTTGTTATTTCTATAAATATTATATAATTCACAAATTTGTCTGTGAAGCTTACGCTTCAATTAACGTCTCGCCTCGCTTTATCGACTTTTACAACATTGATTGCGAAGGCTAAGCCTTCTGTTGTTTTATTTTTCAGGTTTTGGCGGATCCGGAGCAACAGGTTGATCAGATGGTTGAACTCACATCCTAGTGGGGAGGTTTTGGGTCTTTTGTAGTGTCGACGCGTCTTGTTTTGGTTATATTGATTTCTTGTTTTTGTTAGGCATCAATTATATGGTTTGGAGCATTTTTGTCATACACATAGATGTGATTTGTATGAATGGAAATTGTTATATAAATGAGAGTTGTTTTGGCGGACCCGGAGCAACAGGTTGATCAGATGGTTGAACTCACATCCTAGTGGGGAGGTTTTGGGTCTTTTGTAGTGTCGGGGCGTCTTGTTTTGGTTATATTGATGTCTTGTTTTTGTTAGGCATCAATTATATGGTTTGGAGCATTTTTGTCATACACATAGATGTGATTTGTATGAATGGAAATTGTTATATAAATGAGAGTTTGGCCCATTGTTTCGAATGACATAGCTCCCTCCTTTTTGAATTGTTGTGTAGTCGCACCTCAATGCTTTATGTTAGAAAAAAAAAATTGTTTGAGGGTCAAAAAGGTTGGGGTGTGACAAAGTAAGTAGAAGTTTATCATCGAGTAGGGCGATGGTCGGCCGAGTTGCTTAATGACATCTAATTGGCTACAGGCTTTGGCTGAGGATTTCCTCCCAAATGAAGTCTTCCCTCCACCTAGATTTTGTATGGAGGTGATAGACACTTGGAATAATGGCTTTTTCTAACAAGGCCTAATGGCCACAGCTTGTCGATGGCCTACTATAGAATATACATGGGGTGATAGTTTGGCGAGTGCCTAGCACTCCTCATCTGGTCCACAGTTCGAAAGATTGGAGAATGCTTACGCTACCTTTAAGATTGAGCCAGGATGGCCGAGGGCTTGTGGCAATCCTTGGTGCCATGCAGGCCAGAAATGGCTTGAAAACTCAGTCCATGACAGTATGACACTACCACTGGTCTCAAGAATGAAAATGTTTCCTAATGAAACCATATAAATATAAATTGCAAATTTTCACAAAGAGCTACCACACCATCCATATCAATAAAATTGACAAAAAATAAGGGTACACTTAAATAGGTTCGAGAATAACACTTAAATTTGTTATAGCATAATAAAGCTAATGCTACCTTAGTCATGTCTACCATCTAAACTAGCAACGCTTAAACAAACAAGATAAACCTGAACCTGACATGCAACTGGGATAAAAATATACAACACAAATACAACAAATTGTTTAGCAGTCTAACAAAGTGTAGTTGTTCTTTAACCTTTTAGAGCAATTAGAAGTTAAGCAACAAATAATGCAAGATTTATGAATAATATGATAAAGTCAAGTAAAAGAACTAATAACACATAATACCAGAAAAAACTAAGAAATCAAATACAAAAGAAAAAAAACATATGCCCAAAGATGTGTTTGAAACTTTGAATACATGTAAATGCTTAGAAAATGTACATTAATGATGGCAATTGCTTGGGCACAATTTTTGACAATGGAATGCACCTTTTGTAATGGTTTTCAGTGCCACAAAAATTTTTTTTTTCAAAAAAAAAAAAGAATATCTGGCCGTAGAGGTAGCCAGCTGATTTCAATTTTCATGTATATATATATATATATGAGACTCAAATGTTAGATATTTGATTCATTCAAGAATTTTTACAACCTTGCAAGAAAATCAATTTGATGCTAACATAAAGATTTTAAGAACTGATTTCAAAGGAAAGCTTATTTTAAATGAATTTGAATTTTTTTTGTAAAATTTTTGGATAATTCATCAAAATCATGTTGAAGAACACATCAACAAAATGGATTATCCGAAAGAAAGTATATGTGAAGCCACAAGAACACCCCTTATTCCTACAAATGTACCTAAAAACCTTTGGATAGAAGTCGTGCATGCATCTGTCTATCTCATAAGTAGAATGTCATCAAAAGCAATGTTTAAAAAATTGCCAAATCAGCTCGCTGACTCGGCTGACTCAGCTTAGCTTGTCCTCTTACCGGGTCAACCCAGTAAGGGGACTTGGTGTTGTCAAAAACTCAGTAAGATTCGGCTTGGACTCGGGTGACTTGGACGAGTCATGAGTCGCCCGAGTTTTGTTAATTTTTTTTCTTGTAAAAACTCAAACTTGTGGGGGGAGGATGTTCGTAACTAAAACATTGGAACAAGGAAACCCTCGATCGACTTTCTACTCATGAGTAAAAGACGAGGGAGAACAGAGAAAGCACATGAAACCATTATCTACCCTCACTGTTTCCATCAATATTTCTAGTGAAAATAGGGATTCTAGTGACTGCATCTACGTAAACAAAAAAAGTCGAGTTCTCTAGTACACTATGCTTGTTTTATTTATATTTTTATTTTGAAAGCTTCTGTTTCCTAACAATATTTTGGGCGAGAATAGGAATTTCGCCGGTGACTTCCATTTTGCGACATGTTTCCTTCTCTCTATCATTTTTCAGTGTCACTCTCCTCTTCATGCTTCTCTTGTAACACTCGTCTTTTGCAGGTCGGGTCAGAGCGGGTCCAAACCTGGACCCGAACCCTTTGGCGTGAAGGAGCCCGACGCGAGGGCTCTTCTCCCTCGCCTTTCCCTCTTCTCCCTTGTTTCCCCTCTTCGTCTCCCTCTTCTCCTTGTTCGACTCTTCCTCTGCTACGACCGCAGCACAGAGAAGAAGGAGGCGGAAGAGATAGCAGCAGCGGCAGAGGTGGAGCCTGGAGGGCAACGGTGGTGGTGGCACATGGGCCTGTTTCCCTCTCTTCTTTCTTCTCCTCCTCTCTCTCTCCCTGTTTTCCTCTTCCGACGCCTCTCCCTCAATTCTGATCCTTCTCTGTCGAATGCCCCTCTTTCTCTCGTGCTCCTCACTCGCATCTCTCTTTGCGGTCTCTCTTACTCTCTCTGTCCGTCTGTCGCCCTCTCTGTCTACCCCTCGCCTTTGTCTGAACCCTCTCTGCCCGTCTCTCCCCCTCCGTCTGAACTCCCTTCACCAGTCTCCCCTCTTTGTCAACACCCTCTCTCTCGCACGTCGTTTCCCCTCTCTACTCTCCCATCTCACTGTTTGCACCCCCTCTTTACCGTGAGCCTCCTCCCACTCACCTCTCTCATGCTCTCCCTCTTGCTTTCAACCTTCCTCACAACTGACTGCCTTCTTCTAATGACAGACCCAAGGGGTGGGTATCGGGTCGGGCAGGCCCGGCCTGGCCAGGTTTTCCCCGCCCCGGGGCGGGCCTGAAGCCCGGGCCCGGCCCAATAATATTGCCGGGCCAGGCCAGGTACCGAAAATCAGGCCTAGCCCGGCCCGTCTGGCGGGCCGGGCCGGTCTGCTCGTCTACTCGTGCCGCTGTGCGAAGAGGGAGACGGGAAGGGGGAGGGAGAGGAGGAGGGAGAGCGGAGAGGGGGAGCGGAGAGGGAGAGGAGGAGGGAGAAGGTCGGCCCGGCGGCGGCCAGGCCCGGCATCCCTGTTGAGGTCCCTTTTCGTCGATTTTGACCCTGTTGTGGCTATTTGGTCAATTTGCAGCTTGGGGACGCATCTTTCCCCTCATAGTAGTGAAGTAAATGCGTTGGTGCGGGTGGCATTGAAGGATTTTAGCTGCTTGAGGATCTCTCGAACTCGTGAGGTGGCTGCCGGGAGGACTGCAGCAGCTAAGACTTTGAAATTGGGGTGAGACAGGCCTAATCGAGCTTAGATTGTTGTATATTTTCTGTTGGAGCACGTATAATTATTGTTTGAGCATGCTAGAATTAAGAATTGATGATTTAGAATGCATATTAGCGATGTTGCTATTTTGGGGGGAAGATTATCACTATGTTGTGTAAGACAAGCGCCCACGTGTATGTTTATCTCTTTAGCATTATAAGTTGATTTTCGAAACAATAGGGGAAACACGATAGAAATTATTGTGGTGTGGAGAAGATTTAGAACCGTAGTAGCAAACTCGTGAAGTATGTTTTTGTTGAGGTGCACGTACGTTGTTGTTGGGGTATTGTAGGTATGTTAAGTTGACACCTCAACTAAGGAAGCAATGGAGAAATGGATTAGTGATCGGTTCAAATCGAAAGCACGAAGCTTAAGCCATTTGGTGATAACCTCTAGGGCTAAGAAGAGGCTTATTGGAGGGCTTTGTAGGTCGTTACTACCCGTCAACACCCTCTTGAGGCGATGACATGTGCCTCAATGATTTTGTTTTATATTTGTATGGATTGCGAAAGTAGACTAGTAGAGAATTTACCACTTGTGTATGTTCGCAGGTACACCGGGCACGTCCAGTAGACCTTGAGCAACTAGACGTGAAGGTCGAGGCGTTTTGGAGTGTTTTGTGGACGCGCCACAGGTATGGCGGCATTCCAGGCAAATCCCTGTCTGGGGCCAACTTGAGAATGTGTATTCGTAGGATCGTTGGATCCTAGAATTGTGATATGATTGAATGATTGTTTTGTGAGTGAATGTGTGTATGCATACGTATGATTTGATATGTGATAAGCTTTGTTTTGAAAAGCTATTAGAAGCTTGTTTTGAAAACTGTTACGCATTTGCATGTGCATGCTAGAATAGATAACTGCTTAGGACAGATGAGGTGGGGTATCAAGTCAAATGTCTCATCGACCCCAATTGTGCATTAGAAAGCATCCTAGAATGATAACTGCCTAGGACAGCTACAAGCCAAGCACGGATCGAGACTACTCTCTGGGATTTGGCTAAGTTTTGAAAGATGGGATTGACGTGTTTGATAAGATGTGAGTTTTTATGGATGTGAATGTTATGATTTGTTGCATATGTATTGCCGTGGGCAATGATGCAATTGAATGAAATTGAATGGTAGTTGTACCTGTATTGTTATGATGGCTAGCTAAGAATGTTAATAATATGTGTAGCTGGAGGCAATTGGAGGTGTGGGTGCACTCGTGAAGTGAACCAACCTCATGAGCTAGCCAGTCATTTTGTGAATGTGTAATTATAATGATAAGAATGAAAGAATAAGAGATGAGAGGCCAGTGGGTTGTGGGAGTTGTCCCGCCTTCGCCACTGGGCTCGCCTGTTCGGAGCGCGGGCGATGCAAGGCCCCAGGATATTGTTGTGTGATGTGCTTGGAGCGTTGGGCTCCCGCCTTCCCAACCTAGGTGTCGTAGGGAAGGCTGAGTATCTCTCCTTGGAATTCACACACCCATGGATGAGTGCTCTACCGCTACAGCGGGAATGGATCCATACTGTTATGGGCCACTACGGGGGTTGTCTCCAAAGCTCCAAAGCTTGGTTCAATCACTTCAATATTGTTGTATCTGAATGTGATCTTCATACTTGTCTGACTGGCACAACCCTGTTTGTCAGAAATTCTTTTGCAGGCAATGTTATACCGCTATTGTATGTAGATGTGACAAGGAAGGAATCAGATAAAGTTGATAAACTAAAAGGCTTTTACAACAGTCTCTTGAATGGAAAATTTAGGTTCTCTTACATACTTTTTTGTAATAGAGGTAGCATACTCTACTAGATGATACTTCCGGTCACAAATTAAATTTGCTGGAGGTATTATTATCAAGGCAGGTTTAACATATGACAAAGTTGTTGAAACTCCAAAAGAAGTAGGACAAAGATGAAGTTGGAGAATTGGATTCCTTTGAATAACCCTACTCTGAGGTATCTAAGTATGACTCAACTAGACATTGCTCATGCGGTAAGTCAATTTCAAATTTTCAACATGCTCCAATTTCAGTTCATATGAGTGTTGTACTTCAAATCATAAAATATATTAAAGGATAGGTAAATTATTTTGAATTTAATTGCTTATAGCCTTACACTGATGTAGATTGAGAAGGAAATCCTAATAATAGATACTCAACAACTACCATTTGTATTTTTCTAGGTGAGTCTCTGATCTCGTGGAAACGCAAAAAGCAGTAAAAAGTTTCTCTATCATTTACAGAAGCTGAATTCTGGAACAATTATGGGAATAATTTCGCTTCAACAACTTTTATCTGATATGGAGATTAAAGATGGAGGTGCCTACTAAATTTGTGTGTGGCAACAAAAACTTTATCTATATGACCAAAAATCACACTTTTCATGAGTGAATCAAACATATTAAGATGGATATCATTTCGTCCACGAAAAATTTCTAAAGAAGTCAATACAATTACATTATGTTGCCTTAGAATTTCAGGCTCCTGATTTCTTCACTAAACCCCATGTTCTCCAAGATTCAACCTTCTTTTAACCAAACTTCCAGCGACATACCATAAATTTGAGAGCAGTGTTAGAATACATGTAAACTATACATATATATAGGGGATCCTTGGATTTCTCCATCCAGGTTTGGATGGAGAAATCCTTCGGTCTCTAACAGCAGACCACCTGATGCAATGCATTGGGTGGTGGTGATTGGACAGAGGACTAGATGAACAAAGGATTTTACCTCCTATATATAATATGTAAATATATATGTATATATATATATATATATATATATATATATATATATATATGCGTAGGTGATTTTTGTGTAGATTTTCATTTATAATTTTCTCTGTTTTTATATCTTTCTAAGGACAAGCTCAGCCCAAGGCATTGGCTAGCTCAAAAAGAGTCGTTGGAGCTAGTCCAATGGCTAGCTCACATCTGCTCTGTTCTCCCTTTCAATCTACTTTTTTTTTTATAAATAACTATAATGTTTCCTGATGTAAATGTGCTGTCTTTGAACAGCTTTTGTTGTTATTCAACAAAGTTTGCTTTTCATTACAGATCTGTGATATTGTTCAGGCCTTAGTGTCATTGCTTGTTGACTGATGTAGCTGTTTAACAGCTTTGTTCACAAGATCGACATAATTTTCATATTATTGGTTAAGCAAAACACCAAGGAGCAGAAGAAACGTACCAGGAGAAACAGGAGTAGAGATTGCAAATATCGGAGGATACTCAGTCTCCCTCAATATTGGAGTGCACTCGATCTTCAAAAATCTATCTACCTCTTCATGCTTTGGCCAGTACACCTAAGACACAGTGACACAATTACACTGACTTTTCTTTGGTGTACAAACTTATATATACACTTGCTACCACAAACAAAAACTAACATGAGTGGGAATTTCCCATATGCATTGCATATCTACATGCCTATTCACAAATAGCACCTGAATATGGTGTCCAATAGTACGTGCAAGGAGGTATATGTAGAAGTGATCAGCCTACCTCCTGGACTGCACCCTCAATTGGAACAAAATTTGTGGGCGTTCTAGCTCCAACAAACCATTGATACTTTAACACCAGATCAAACTCAGTAGTCAGCATGCGATCTTTGGTGAAAACAAAATGGCAATGACAAGCATCCTCTTCAAAAGGCTTATCAACGGAGGCTTCCTTGAGCTCATATCCTGCTGGCATGTGATCCTTCCATTGTTCAAAAAGAAACCTAAAAGTTGAATCTGTTCCATAGTTTTGAGTGATTACAATCAGTCCTTTACATGACAAGAAAACATCTATGAAATGCAATTCCCCATATGCACTTGATAAGGAATCAAAATATCAACATCTTTGAGCTAATATATGATCCAAAAGAAAGCTATTCATAATAAACAGAAAGTTTATGAGCTTATCTAAATGTGCAGAATTCCCAATCTTCAGCTAAAACATGCGAAACATAATTTACTTTCTCTTTTCACACCATTTTTGCATTTATGCTTTCCCTTTCTTCCTCTGTACACATGTAAGCTGCACTGCTTCTAGATGAATATTGCAAGTTCGCTTCACACGGACCCCAGTTGTTAAGGCGTCGCCTAGGCGTGGACTAGTTGTCAGTCCACATCCCATGCCTAACTTGCTAAGATGCTAACTTGACACATAAAACATAAAGCTAGCATTTTAGAATTAAAAATAACTAAGCAAAATTGCAACAACTTTTGGAAGCCTTTTTTGGCTAGTCTTGGCGCCTAGCCGCCTTGACAACTAAGACACTGACTCATTAAAAAAAGATGGAAGAATCAATGTTTCAATGGTTCATTTATAGAAATGAAGTAATAAACACGTGTTAGCTTTGGAATTTGTAAGAAGAGCAATCATGTTGGACTTGCCTGCAGCCAGTTCAGGACGACAAAATTCCCACCCATCTCTGATGCACAAAGCAGTGTGAGGAGGATAATGTTTTGCAAGTTCGACCTCATCAGGAGACAGATCTGTATAATACCAAAGTTTACACAACCAAGAAAAACAGAAGCAGCATAGAAGAAATGCCTTATACATGTTAAGGAAGTCTAAAATCTTTCGGGAAAATGAACTACTGGGGGTGTGTTAGAAATATTTGACTCGAAACCCATATCCTAATTTCCCCCAAAGTAGAGTATGATAAATAGAGATGAGCAATGGACTTATTCTATAAACCATGATGCAAGAGTAACACTCCATGATGCAGTTCTGCCCTGAGTACCATAAAGAAGCAAAAGCATAATGCAAACTGTCACTAACCCAACCACAAAAGCTGCAACAATATCACTCTCAATACCTCGGTCATTAAACTTTTTCAATGTGGGGCCAACTAGCAGGATTGACGCTGCTTCTACATGAGCCATTTCCAGGATAGGATTTTCCTCAACACGTAAATGCTGCAGAAAAAGCATCAGAACGAGGAAGTCATCAAGGTTTAGAAGATCAAGCACCCACGCAACAGTAAATATGTCAGAAAAATTGTATGTCCATATATAGCCTGTTATCCTGTAAAACTGAGGAGCTGTACACACTGTCACATAATTAAGAATTTTATCCTTAACTCTAAACCACACAAAATCAAATAGCAGATAAAATATTCGAGGCATAATTACACAAAGAAGCTGGGGGAAGTTTAAAGAAAGTGATAAGAATGTTCAGCTATATAATTGATAGGCTAACCTCAAGAAGTGGAAAATGCGGAAAACCCTTTAAAGTCACTATCTTGTTTTTGCTGGCAGCCAACACCTATAATGTAATAAAGATCAAACAAACTCATGAACGGAGTGACCAGCACGGACATAAGGCAAGTTGTCTGAGTTAAGCTAATAGAAACATGCATGCTGAAAAACAGGAATAGCTACTGCTGACGAACACTAACCTGCAACCGAGGCTGGGTAGACATTGCAAGGGATTTCAACCTATTTTGAGCAACCGACAGAAACTGAAAAAGATGACAGCAAAATTTATAATTTTAGAGAACTTAATTGGTGCTATGACCAAGGGACACATCCAACATGACCAAGTTCTCACCACTCAGACAATGTGATGTACAGTTGATATACCTCTAGATTAGGAAGCTCTGGAAGTGTTGCAAGTGATGTAATCTGATTTCCTGCCAGATACAATTGCTGCATAGCTAATCAGTATTGAGGGCTACCCTCCAGATAACAAGAGAACAAAGAAGGAAATGCAATTTGTGATAAAGAGGATGAAACAGAGAAACCTATTCCTTTCAATGAGGAAAAAGATTCTTATACTATAAAGCACATTGCATCGTGAACATTAATAATGTGCACATGCAGTTAGAACTTACAACTTCCACAGACATAGAACAAATATGCAAAAGTACCTGCAGAAATTTGCAATTTTCAAGAGGCTCAAATGCAAGACCCTTGAACTCATTAAAACTTAAATCCAGTACCTACAAGACCAACTTTATTGTCATACATCAAATTCAACTTGAGAAAATCTCAATTAATTACAGTATGCTGAAACAGGATTTAAAATTGCTAGCAGCATGCACAGGCATTCACTACATGCAACTCACAAGGGAACAGCCACTGGCACAGGGCAAATATGTTGTTGCATGTAGGTTGTATGTACATACCTTCACCCGCTTTAAAATCTCAATACCCTCAAGTGATGATAAGAGATTGTCCCTGAGATAAACAAACTGCACTAAAAAGTGTTAACTATTAAGGACAGACTGGGAAAACCAAGGAAGGAAAAAAAAAGAGTAACTGTAGAGCAAATTCAGGGCAAAGAAAGCAACATGACAGGTGCAGTTGGGTGCAGAATGGTTGCCTCAAGTATGACAGTTGAGACCACCGTTCTACATAACATGCTGTATAATCGATGCATTCCTAAATCCTAAGTATCATAATTATGAGGAAAAACGATAAAGTCCACCTCCAAAACTAGTTTTTAGAGGGGTAACTACACCATATGAAGTGTAATTTAGGATACAACACCACCATTCCCCCAACCCCCAAAAAAAAAAATACAAGACACCTCCACAAAATGGCGACCTAAAAAAAAATCCTTTTGCTTTAAATTAATGTTTAAATTTCTTATTCATCATGAAAGTCGTTCTCACACATTTAAAGTAAACAAAGATACAAATTAGGGTTCACATCACGCAAAGAAATGGAGCTTTCAGGGTTTCCCACAAGAGTCTTTTCTGCCCTTCAAAATTAAAATTTCATGCTTTATGTCCCATTAAATAAGGAGTAACTTATGCACAAACAAAAGCTATTTATTTATTATACTCATTCAAGTAAGGAGAGTAATTTAAGTAGTCTGTTTTTATTATTTAGCAGCATATACTTGTTATTTGTGTTACATTATTCAATTCATGTTTTTCATAGAATTTTTTTCCAATTTACTTATATTTTTGTGCTTTTTATTGTTTTTATTTTTGTGATCTTTTTATATTAAATTTTACCTTGCAAATTTTTTTTCGTTAGACTTACCTGACTTTTGCCCCCATCAATACAGATTTCTTCCTGGGTTTTACAACATTGATTGCAATATGAAAATTTCTGCTGCACTAGTTCATTTGCATCTAGTCAACGATTGCCGCCCTGCAAAGCTAAAGGCATTCTTTTAAGTTTTAATCTGTTGTCTTTGTAAAGGATGGCTGAAAAGTAAGTTAGCTTTGCAGACTTGATATGATTAACAAAATAACTTTCCCGTGCTTTCTACTAGTGGAAGTACAGAAGAACCTTTTTTTTCCCGAGTAAATGGTCACATAAGTTGCTGATTTAAATACCACTTAAGAATCCTTTGTTCCTCCATGCAGCAGAAGCATCACCCATGGCAAGTAGAATAAGGCCATGACACAGATTCATGCTCATAAACATAAGCAAGCCGTAAATGTATTAGAAAACACAAAAACACCTACTGGGAAGTACAAAGAACATATAGGATCAGACGGAGTTACCTCCAGATTTGGTGATAAGTTCAAGCCACCTGTTTCAAGACTACGGATTCTATGACCCCGAAGATCCAGCCTCTACAGAAAATGAGAAAAAAGAGTAAACCCACAATTCAAGTAAGGAAGTTGGAAATTGTTGGTTTCTAGGCAGCATGCACTGGAAATTACTTTTTTCAGCACGTTGTGGTCGCCATTCAAAAGGGTTATTAAAAGAACCAACTGCCAAAATGGATGCCCACAATAGTGAGCTCGTGTGTCATAATGGTAACAACAGAAAAAAAGTGGTTAATCCACTTGATTAAGACTATTAGTTTACCTAGCTTTACCTGGATAGCTGAAGCCTATCGAAGTATAGATAATTGCACTTTTCTTCCAAAGTATTCACATGATCTTCGTTTACTCAGCTACTCTATGTCTATTGACGCACTTAAGAAGACAGGCGAGAAGAAACAAACAGGCACGTGCATCCAGACAAGAAGACGAGAAAGTGAACATTCAAAGAAAAATCACAAGAGTTGAGGAGTAAAAACATACGACGTCGTCGCCAACTTTTGTTTCCACCTGTGGGAGGACGATGAAGCGAGAGTCTCTACTGTCTGGAGTTGAAACATTTCGCCGCGCAGACGTTGCAGAACTGCCCTTCTCTACAGAGGAAGATGATGACCGGGCTTTAGAGCCACTGTTCACGGTCGGCGAGGTGGCGGATAACGGCGAACATGGCATCTTTCTGAAGCTTCCGCTTCCCGCACTCAAAGATCTCGAGAGCAGAGACGAACTCCGCGGCTTCGTTGCCGTCGATGGCGATGGACTGAGCTTCTTTATAGACGACTCGGAAGACGACTTGCTGCTGCCTCGTGGAGACGAGGCCAGGGATTTAGAAGCAGTTTTACGAAGAGATTCCTGCCTTGTTCCAGTGACCGATGGCACGGCGGGCTTCTTCTGCTCCGGAAGACTAATAGAAGAGGGCAATGAGGCTCGCCGAGAAGGTCGGGCGCCTTCTGAAGTCGCTGGAGGCGCAGCCTTAGCCGAAGCACTTTCAGGCCGCCTCTGAATATCTCCAATGCTGTTTCTCCTGACCAAGCCCCTCGTCGAGGCCGGACTTGCACTGGAAACAGTTGAACTGGATCGCAGTCGGTTAGAGCTGGAATCTGAAACCGTGCTACTTGCCGGCGCATTCCTGGTTGAAGCAGAAACCCTCGCTGCCGAAGAAACGGTAGGTTTAGCAAATCTAGAGCTCTTCTTCACGCTGTCAGCAGAAACGCCTGGAGACGGCTTTGCATTTATCCCATTCTTTTTTACCGCATCTTCACCGGAATTGTCGACTAGAACCTCCATTGTCCTATAACTCGCTTCCTTTCTCTCGCCGTACGCCCTAACTCACCTGCATTTTCAGAATCTCAAGTGATTCCGTTACTTCAGTCTCGAAAAAGCAGTGTCACAACTCGATCTTCCTCCAAGCAAGCCACAATAACGTAAGATTCAGCCCACCAAACCCCAAAAGCCAGAGAGACGCCTGGAACCCCAGCGTTGCTCAAAGAAACCTTAATTTCCTCGCCGACTGCTCTCCCAAACCGTAAAACTCGGCTCATACAGAAGAAAAAGCCCGTGAAAATCAAGATCTTTCCGGATTCAAAAAGAAACAACCGCGTGGGAGTACAAATCTTAAAGAAACACTGGAACTTCCAGATCTCCCGACTATACGAGACGACAAAGAATGCAGAGATACGACAAGAAAACCGAGTTTATTAAATAAAATTATACAGGCAAAAAATGAAGGAAAGTGAAACCGTGTTTTGATCTTGCTGTTGGTTTTGACAGGCAAGTGCCGGAGCTAAGCTGTGTTGCTTACAGATTGTGTTCACTGGTTCATCATTTTCCCATTTCTCAATGCTAAGGATTACAACTTAAATTTTGTAAGTGATACATTCCTAAACTTTTTCATAGGCAGTTATACGTCTTTTTATATTTGTATCTATTAGATTAGTTTCATTTTCCTTGACCTGTCATACAAAAACGTGGCTGTTGTTGTATACTAAAACCAAGTGCTTTTGTGTTAGTGTTTAACTGTTTCTGAATACGAGTAGCATTCTTCATTTAGAAGGTAAACTGAATCAGAAAGATTTTACTCATTCCATTTTTTCAGGAAATATATTTTCAATTCCAGATATCCAGGCCATCAAACGGGCCCTTGATGAGTAATCCTTCTCTCGACTTGGATATGCTAGTAAGACAAGAATCGAAGTGAGGGGCTTCGCTAATCTTTTTCTTTCATGGAAGTTACTAATTGCATCGAGAATGGAATTTCCATAATTCTTGCACAGCCCTCTGCAATAGTATTGTTTGACAATAAAAAATAGTGTGGTATTATTTGTGTTATTTTACTTAAATATTGTTGGCTTTAATTCCGCTATGCATATATAAATAACTTTATTTTCCTTTCATTATCTATTGATAAAAAGTTGTCCATGCACACATTAAATCGTTTTGTTACTTTGTGGCTGGTTTTGGTGGTACTGAATGCATATATAAATCATTTATTTCAAATCATTGTGAACATTTTGTTCAACATATGCATATATTCCTAAATGATTTGATATGATAATTGCCCATTTGTAGTGCCACCCGTATTAGGATTGAAGAATCTAGATGCAGCAAAGAATCTCTACAGACAAAAATGTTTGGTCAACGACGTAGATTACACCTAAAAACTATATTCATTTATAGTGATAAAAAAGGTGAAAGCATTTTTTTCCCATTGTGATAATGATACAAGTGTAGGAACTATAAATAGTTAATTCTCAACAAAAGGCATGTTATTCGGTAATGAGACTAACATGTACAAGTTTTACAATATGTATGCTATGCAACATGATTTCAGAGTAGAAAGTCAGGTTGAGATAAAAATGCACAGTGGAAACATCATAAATACATATGTTTCTTTCAAGGAAAGTTAGAAAATAGCAAGTGGTGATCCAGCATTGCTTAAGCTAGATTAAAGATGTAGTTGTCAAGGGAAAATAGTGATAACATGACTTGAATGAGAAACACAAGACACAACACCTTCTTACGTAATTGTAACCATGTCTTGGCACCTTCATCTATGTTTATTTGTTAAGATTACATCATAAAGTAATATTTTCAGTTGTTGTAATAGGTGAATTAACTAATAATGTGGTAGATTGGCTAATAGTATTGGCATTGTGCCAACCAGGCTTACATTTGCTTTGCAAAGTAGATGGTGGTTGCAAAAAATGTCATTCGCAAACATTGACTATAGATTAACTTTATGATAAAGAAAAAAAATAAGAAAAGTAAAAAAGTATGTGCTTTGGTTAATTAACTGTGGAATAAATAAAGCAAGTGCCTTGATTTTTTGTAGTCCAATGCAATTAAATGAAGATGGATACACCATAAATATGTTTTGGGATATTTGAAAGTAAGAGAGAACTAATGTTTCAACGGTGTACTTGTTTTTTACTTTTACCATTTGCTTGATTTGCGAGTGTGAACCATCGTTTACACATTTCCATGTTTTACAATACATTTGTGTATTATCAAACCATGAAGAGCTTTGAGAGACTGTTTAGAATCTTTATATAATTAATGAATAAGAAGCAGCCTCAAGTTGTACAAATAAGTGGTTGTAGTCCTATAACAACTTGTTTGTCAAACATATATGAGATGCACATCATGACATTTGTTTTTGGTGTATTATCCAAAATATAATTAAATAATATAGACCACATATATTAATCAAAATACAAACTTCATGGTCACACAAGAGGGGGCATCCTTGAGTGCAATGATAATTGCACCTTTCTATTAGATTAGGAACAAATAACTTTATAATTTTGTAACTTGTTTATATTTTTTGCTTGCGAAACCAAGCACACAATGTGTTCACCCTAGAACATATGGTTGCATGTTGATCAGACCTAAATACCCATGGTTTTTACCTAAATCTTCATGAATAGATCACAATGTGCCTATAGTGTTTTTTCCTCAATGCCTTTTATACCTATTATAAGACATTTTCCTACATTATGAAGTAAATATCAACTTGTTTCGCCTAGGAAAAATCAATCGATTGGACTAAACAATCAATCTGCATTGGTGAAAAACATGAAGGAGTTTAAAAGGATATAAATGAACAACATGTATCCCACTTTGTAGAACGAATAATCAACTTGTTCTACCTTGGTGGATAAATCGATCTATTGCATTGCACAGTCATTGTGCATTGGTGAAGAAATGAGTTTGAAGATAAGTTAATTTACAAGGACATTGACCAAAATAAGAAGAAGCCTTGATGTAGAAAATTTTGTATTGCAGGAAGCCATGCTCTACAACATGGGTTTAATGTTAGAAATCCTCTTGGGATCAAAATTTACATGGTGTCATCATAAAAAGGAAATGTTTGTTCCAATAAATGTTGGAAAAGAACAAGTAGAAATCTAACAATGCATAAGCCAAATTCAATATGTAGTCAAATGAGAATAGTGATACCAATAAAGCCAATAAAGGTTTACTAGCATTTTACCGTGAATGTCAGTAAAAGTAGTGTGGCTGAAACATTTGTTGACATTCAACAATGAGAACAATGAGAAACAAGAAAAAGAATAAAGAAGAAAATAAACAAAAATGTTTAAAATCTATAATGGTAATTGTCATTTTCTTTTTTTTTTTTTTGTAATAATGCTGCATCCTCAAAAATATTTTGGTTTTTAAAGTGCTCCAGAAAAAAAGAGCTTTTATTTTGAAATAAAAAAGAAAGGGATTCACTCGTCGGTATGTAGATTGATTGTTCCCGGTTCCTTTACCGGGGGTAACCAATTCAAGGGCTATGTTTATTTTTGATGCATTTCATTTTAGCTTAAACATCTTTTTATTCTAAATGTGATGTGATGTTTGAGTGTAAAACATTTTGATTTGAGAAATCTTGAATTGAACATCTTTATAAATATCATTTGGAAACCTTTAAAGTTCACTTTTTAAAGTCACTTTAATGTTCTCTTAAGATTATAAGTATGTTTAAGATTTTACTCTAATTCAGTTACTACCTAGCGAGAGTTCTATCTCATCATACTTAAGTTCTTTTATAGAGGTGTTTGTAATCATCATGAAGTTAAATGAATGTGAATGTATGAATGCATTGACCCTATATGATTAGAAACAAATCATTTATTTTCGCAATAATATTCATCTAAAAGCATTCATACCATCACACAGATCTAAGTTTTTTATTTTTATTTGAATAGTCGTCACAAGTATTTTTATGAAAAGAAAAAAAAATTTGAAAATGGAATCAGGTCATAGGTCATCAATGATGATTCCAATATTGGGTCATTACATGAGTTTTGGTCTTGGTGAAGTCGACAAATAAAAAATTAAAACTTTAGATATTGGGAGAACAATATTCGAAAGATTGAAAAAGATGAAAGACTTTAATACGAGAGGAATAGGGAGAAAGAGAGACAGAAAGAGATTTTGAAAATCACCAAATAAAAGATTTAAAAAAAGAGAGAGATACGTATACATATACGTACTTATATATACACATATATATATATGTATATATATATATACATACATATATATATATATATACTCATGAAATGAAGTATTAACTCAAATGGAAAGGAAGAAGAAGATTTTAACAAAAGAGAGGGATTTTTAGAGACGGTGAGAGAGAAAAAAATGAGAACGGAACACGCGTACATGTACCTATATGAAAATTGTGAAATAATAAAGAATATGTTAAATCATAAAGAGAAAATGACAAAGATAGATAGTCATGTGCATATATACGTCATATATATATGTATATGTCTTCATGAGAATCAGAATCAAGAAATAACTTGAAAATATCCGACTTCAATTTTTCTATGTAGGCCAGAGAGGAACTTGGACTCGCAAGAGCCTAGGCAATGTCTCCAAAGCCTCATTAAAGAGGGCTCTTGCTTGCAAAAATCTTTTGAAAAACATGATCCCAAATGAATATAAAAACATAATTATTTTGTTTGTTACAAGAGAATGTATTTCTCCCACCATTAGGTATGGAAGAAAATCAAGCAACGTAATAAAGCATTCATTTGGGGTTCATAATCGGGTGATTAGGAAAAAAACTAAACGTGAGAATGACATGAAGATGCATTTTAACATGTACATATTCGTGAAGGGCTTTTCCGGGCTGGATAAATGCCAACTTCAAAATCAATGTAATAATGAAGAAAAATCCCAAAACTAAACACTCATCCTTGTAGTGCATTTGTTCATTAATTAAGAAAAATTAATCTATCATGCATGAACATCATCTCAAGCAAAAACGACGAATAAAGCATTATAACAAGCATATTTTTGGAAATAAATAAAGAAATAAAATTTATTTCGCCTTGCTCATAATCTTCGTGCACTCAAGAGTAGCTCTTGACTCTGGACAAAAAATCTTTAGAGTTTTCTTGCATGGTCACGAGGAGGTGGCAAGAGAAAATGAAAATAAAAATGAAAACAAGAGGAGGACTACATACCTCTTATATAGATGATTATAGGGATGAGTTTTCCACCGGACGATCCTGAGGTTGCCTCGGGTGAAGCTCCAAGATGATGAAAGTATTCAGCCAAAAGACCTTCTTGTGCTCCCTTGAAAAGTTGGAACTTGGAAAAGCTTGCTCCCAAGGTTAGAGAAGAAGAAGAAGAAGAAGAAGAAGAGAATAATAGAGAAATAGAAATAAAAAGCTAGGGGAAACTCTAGATTTTCAAGTGAAAAAGCACTAGAGGTTTCCCAAGGATTAGCTCATGCCCAAGAGAAGATTGTGGGGGTATTTATAGAGAGTTTTGGAGCCAAAATTTAAAATTGGATTTTTTTTTTTAATTTAACAAGATTTTTATGCTAAGTCCAAGTATATTTAATGATTTTTTTTTTTAAATAGGCTTTGACTAAGTGGGATTGACTATTAGCCGTGCAAATATCCCTTTGGGGTGTGGGCAGAGCTAATGCCCATGCAACAAGACGAAAACTACCTTCCAAGGGGCATTTTTTGGCTAGAAAAAGGGTTTGTGCCTTGTGCAGGCCAAGCTCGGTGCAACTGCATGCGATAGGCACGCAGTTGTACCTGGCATGTCTGCTACACGTCGCACATGGTCAGAGCGCATCATGCATGGTCAAAGCGCATCACTCGGGTAGCGCAACACCCGATAATGCATGCGTGAGCAGGGGGTTGATAGCGTCGCGTGATAACATGCGTGTGAGCGCGATGTCGCTCGCGTCGTGTGACCCACGATAATGCTTGCGGGGCTCGCATCACACGATAACACACACGCAAGCACGCGTGCGACACAACTCGTGTGGACTGCACGCCAACACCTAAATGAGTGGGTTGGGGGGCAAAATGCCCCCCATATTGCCTCGTTTGCACCAAATAAGTGGGCAGATTTTGTCTCGTTGGACTGCAAAGGGTTCGTTTATCATAAAAAAAAACATAAAAATAATGTTTTTAAATGTGTATTAAAAATGATAAAAATGGTGTTTGTTACAAATGGGGTCGACTCCATTTTGAGTGATTTCGAGCTCGTTTTAATTCTGAACTGGGTTCAATTGGTCATTGACATGTTCGAGTGGGAGATTTTAGCTCAAAACACATTTTTGACGCAAGAACAAGAACAAGACATATAACAAAAGAAAGGTCTGTGCATGCACGTGTGGCGTTCATAGTATCAAATTTTGTTGTTTTGATCTCAGCTTTGGATCTTGAGTTTGAAATTTTTAATTTGGATCTAGGCTCTGGGTTTGGATCTAATATGGATCCGAGAGATGGATTTTGAATTTGAATTTTGCGTTTGGACTCAAACATGGGTCTAGAGATTCGTTTTGGCTTAGGATTAAAAAATTATATCCGAATGTAGTATTTTTTGAAAAAGTTTAGGGTGATGCCAAATGCCCCTCTTTGTTACTAGGCCGACACTTGCCGCACTTAATGACAAAGATAAGCACCCCAATTTTTTCAAACAAACATATTTAAAGTGATGTTCCAGGTTTAAACCCTTACATGAATGAGTTATTTGAGCTAAATTGAGTTCAGTTTTGACCCCTTACATGAGAAGGTTGCTTTGTTTTGTAGGTTCAACACCTTACATGTGTATGTTGCATTGTGTTACAAGTTTAACCCTTACTTGCATGGGTTGCTCTCAAGTCTTCACTGATAATAATAAAAAAATGCCCCAATGTAATCGTTATATTTTACGATTGGGAAGAATCCAAATGAATAGTAGATTGAATATGGAGAACACAAATATTTGTCATTGATTGAAAGGTGAATACAAGAGGACTAGGTGTAGAATTTCTTTAGGTGAAAAGCGTTAACTAGATTGTTAAGTTCCACCCCATCACCATCAATCAACTGGTATGAATTACGAGGCAAGGCTTCCTTAATAACATATAGGCTTTCCCAATTCAGTGCTCACTTACCCCGTGACTGTCCTCTGAGGTATATTACAAATCGTAGGACCAAGTCATTCATTTTGAAATGTTTTTTGATAACTCACTTGACAAATTGTCTAGCCATCCTTTGGTGATAGGCTTTAGTGTGCTTAACCGCTTTTATCCTTTTTTTATCTAGCAAATGGAACTGCATTCTAAGTCATTCATTTTGAGATGTCTTTTGATAACTCACTTGAAAAATTGTCTAGCCATCCTTTGGCGATAGGCTTTAGCGCGCTTAGCCGCCTTTATCCTCTTTTTATCTAGTAAATCGAATTGTATTAGTCTCTTCAACTAATATTGATTTAGAGAAAGCTCTATGAGAGAAGCGAACTTCAAAGCAGGTTTGAGTACATGTAATGGTAGAACCACTTCCCTAACGTATGCTAGCTCAACTGGAGTAGCATTTGTTAAGGTTTTCATAGTGGTGTGAAATGCCCATAGAGCGTTGAGCATCTTTTCGTGCCAATATCTTCGAGTTTCCACTATCCATTCCAAGATGTAGAAGTATCTTATTGGTGGCCTTTGCTTGCCCATTACCTTGGATATAATAAAGAGCTGAAAAATGATATGTGATATGATATTCGTTGCACAATTGACTCATCTTTTCATTTTTTGAAATGAGTCCCGTTATCAGTATCATGAGAGACTCTGAATCAACCAAAAAAAAAATTTGAATGAAAGATACTACATGATGCCCTTCTACTATTCTGAGCGTCGCAACCTTTACCCATTTGGTAAAATAGCCTATTGCAGCAAGAAAATATTTATGACCGTTATTAGCTGCAAGGGATATTAGTCCGACTACGTTAAATGTCCACATTGAAAATCGCCAAGGAGATGTTACAAAATACAAGTGAGTGGTTGGTGCATGGATTATTGGAGCATAGCTGACATTCTCTGTACCTTTTGACAAACTGGTAATAATCATTTTGCATAGTAGGCCAATAGTATCCGACTCAAATTATTTGCTTGGTGAGGGTTTAGTAACCAACATTGCCCCCATAGTCTCATTGATGTGACTCTTTGATGTTTTCCTTTACCTCATATTCATCACACCGAGAGTATTCAGTATTAAACCCACACCTGTTATAGCACTCCCGCAGGAATAAAGTACCTTGCCGACATACGTTAAATTACTTTTTGTTCTTTTTTAGGTATTCCAGTTTATAATTCTTCGCTCTCAATATAACTTTTGATATCATGATACCAAGGTGTATTCCTCTCTTGGATATGATGAATATACATCACCATTTCAAAAGCGAGATATTCTAATTTTCCAATTTCAAAAGAATAGATTGCTTCATTGGTTCAAAAGGAGATAGTGGATCCTAAACTTGCGAGACCATCAACAATAGCGTTGCCTTCTCTTTTTATATGAGCCAGTTGTACTTCTTCAAACTGATGGGTTATGGAGGTGGCGATCTGTTAGTATGACACTAACTTTTCATCTTTGTCCTGCCATTCTCCATCCATTTGATTGACGGTAAGTTGAGAGTTGCCGAAGGCATACACCATTTTTGCTTGAAAATTTAGTCAAGAATGAAGGTCTTGCATGTGAACTTCATATTCAGCCATGTTATGTGTACATGAAAAGTTTAGTTGTAAGGAGTATGTGATCATCTCATCATTCAGCGTGATAAGTAAATGTCTATACCTGCTCCCATTACATTCTGTATCCATCAAAGAACATCTTTCATACCGGAACCGTTTCCAATTTTAGTACATGTTCATCCACAAAACTCATAATCTATTTTGATTTCCTTGCACCAAGGAAAGTCTGCTAACTAATCCGCAATTGCTTGTTTTTTGATTGACTTATGGAACACATATTCAAGATCATATTGCATCAACAAAACTTGCCATTTGGCGATGCGCCCAATAAAGAAGGGCTGTTCTAAGATATATTGAAGGCATTTAACTTGGAGAGTATATTGACCTCACAAGCTAATAAATAATCTCAGCTTCTGACACATCCAAACCAATGCTAGACAAGTTTTTTCCATTAGAGAGTATTTCTTTTCATATTAGACAAAAATTTTGCTAACGTAATATCTTGCATGCCTGATATAACTTCTTTCCTCATATTGTGCCAAAAAGTCGCCACATGTTGACTCATTTAGTGTGATGTAAAGCAGCAGTGGTCTATCCAATACCAAAGGTTTTATAATTGGTGGATTTAAATAGTATTTCTTGATCTTTTCAATTGACTGTTGGCACTCAAGACTCCATTTCCTATGTCACCGCGGTATGGGTACGGGTGCAGGAAAATGGGTACTGGTACAACGTTTTTCAAATTCATGGTACGGGTACGGTTTAAATTTTATGCAATAAAGTTAATTTTTTAATTAAAAAATTATAAATTTTTGAAGAAACAACAAAACACCATCTCATAAAAACAACCATTTCATAAAAACTTTAAAATAACTTCAAAATTTTGACATTTGAGTGAGGAGAGCTCGGTTTATTTTGACATTTGAGTGAGAAGAGCTCTTTTTAAGTCCTGTATTGACAAATTTTGAAACAACAAAGCAGCATATAATAATCTTTACCCTTCCGTTATATGTGAGTCGGTGGTGGGAGACCTCGATGGGTGTGAAAGATCAGTTTTTAAAATGTTTTTTTCGAATAAGCTTGGTTTGGATCTGGTTTCGATCCGAAACCAGATCCAAACGTACCGTTACATGCCGCGGTACCGGTACTACCGGTACCGGTACGCGAGGCAAAACCGCATACCGTGGTGACATAGTCCATTTCAACTTGACATCTTTCCTCAGCAGTTGGTTGAGTGGTTCACATCTCATGGCTAGATTGGAGATGAATCATCTGATGGACTGGATTCATCCGTGCAAACATTGTAGTTCATTGATATTGGTAGGTGGTGGCATATCAATGATTGCTTTGGCTTTGATAAAAGCCATTTTAATCCCCTTCTTACTGACAATGAAACTTAAAAGTTTATCTGATTCAGCCCCAAACACACATTTTTGGGGATTCAAGCGAAACTTATATTGTAAAAGTCTTTCAAACACCTAGGCAAAAGTTTCAATGTGATCTTCTCTTGCATTAGATTTAGTTGATATGTCATCGATATACACATCCATGATTTTTTGCATCTGGTCATGGAAAATAGCAGTCATCTTTGATAAGTTGCTCCAACATTTTTTTAACCCAAATGGAATCATTGTGTAACAAAAAGTGCCTTAGGGTGTCGTAAAAGTGGTCTTGGGCTGATCATTGACTACCAATTTGATTTGGTGGTATCTGAATATCCATCCATACAAGAGAACATGGTATGGCATGTCGTACTGTGTACCAATAAATCAATGTTTGAAAGTAGATAATTATCTTTTGGTGTGGCTTTATTCAGGTCTTAAAAGTTTATGCACAACCTAACTTTACCATTTTTCTTGGGGAACACCACGATCTTAGCCAATCATTCAGGGTGATCGATGACAAATAAATTTTGCCTTTAGTAGGTTCTATAATCCTTCTTTTACGGTCCTTCTAGTCGAGGATCAAGTTTGTGCAATTTTTGTTTAACTGGTTTGCAACTGGGACATAAGGGCAAATGATGTTCAACCAACTACGGGTGTAAGCACGGCATATCTTCATAGGTCCACGTGAAAACTTCTTGATAGTTTATAAGAAAGTCCATTAATTTTTTCTTCTTATCTACTGACAAACTAGTGTCAGTTTGAAGGATCTTAAGATTCTCATTGGTTCCAATGTTAATATCTTCAATTGGATCGTTAACTAAGGATGAGGGATATTCTTGTTTCTGAATCTGGGCAAATTCTGTTATTTTCAACTCGAGTATTGTCGTAGGTTATATTCATCTTACTGCTTGTTTAATAAATGCTTTTTGGGGAGGACTTTTGAGGAAAAAGAAGAAATTGAGACATGTTGAGTTTTGACATCTTGTAAAAAGGAAGATAAAGGAAAATTGAACAAAATTAAAATTGATAAGCATAACAAAAGATTACTAGCATTACGTATAGAAAATACTTTTAGTTCATAAAGGGGGTCCTCTCATGATACTCGACAAATACAAAATTCATGGGAGGATTTAAAAACAAAGGCAAATACTATCAGTCAACCAAATCTTCTTCAAATTTCTTTCGAGTATCCCAATCCTCCAGTGTTCATCTAAAATGGGATACTGATTGGCCGCAAGATGCCATCTTCATTCTTTTTGAGACAAGTAAATGGACAGTAGCAACCTTTCAGAAGTAGCTGAAATCTCTTAGGGTTTCTCATGAAATGAGCATACAAGATATGTTTTTGATAACTCAGATGACTACTTGAAACAGTATAGGCACTCCCGTATGATTCACCTATCTCTCTGTTCTGCATCAACTCTTCCAAAGGTCCTTCATTTGGCGTTCTTATGCTGGGCCCGTCCACCAAATCAATTGGCCTATGGAGCATTGGTTGTGCCAACTTCTCGACCGGGTCCTTAGCACGTACGGTGATGACTGATGGACCAAAATTTTATTTGAAGCATTGATGAAGAGTGGACGAGATTCTTTGTACTTCGTGGATCCAAGGTCATCCCAACAACAAGTTATATGATGATGCTACATCCACCACATGGAATGTAATGCAATGACTGGTGTATTCGATGATAACGTTCATGCTGAGGGTACCTTTGCTATTCATGCTTTGGCCATCGTATCCGTAGATCTTGGTATCATTAGAACGATATTTGTCTTCATGAAATCCCAAAGCTTTGACTATGAGATAAAGACAAATACTTAACCACTTCCTCCATCGATCAATGCATGTGGCACAATCATCTTATTAACTTAGACGATGATATAAATAGCATCTTCATGATAATTCCCCATTTTGAGAGATCCTATTATGTAAAAGTGATAGAATGGTCCTTAGAGGCCCGAATACAATCTTCCTCAATCATACGTTCTTCCAAAGGGATGACATCATCCAAGTAGCATGAATCCTCATTTGAGGAATCATCTGCTGACTCATCATCTCTGCCTCATAAGAGAAAAGTCTTTGGAATTATGACAGTTTTTTTGGATGAACCTTCTGCCCTGTTGTTCATTATACCAATAAAATCTAGAGGTTTCTTACCTCGATTATTCACCATGACTTGGTGTGAATTGTTTCAATCACAAAGTCGGATGTGCTTCTATGGATGATATGGGAGTGGAGTGCCCGTGGCGATTGAGGCTACTGCTGCCTTCCCATTATCAGAAATGGATTCCTTAATACCTCAGGGATGCTATCATCATCAACCTTGAGATCCTTGTTGATGAAATTTTGGATAATGTTTTTGAGGACAAAACAATTCTCGACGTCATAACTAGGGGCACAATGAAACTTACATAGTTTTTCTTTATTACCTCCCATCATTTTCAAAGATTCTAAAATTTTTGGCAAAATGACATTTCTTTTGGCAAGGAGGGACTACTTTTGGTCATAACTCCAGCCTGGGTGTTTGTTCTCCGCTTCTTCATTTCCTTTGGACAACAGTGTGTCCTTCTTGTGGTTGGTTTCTTTTGTCATACTTATAATTGTTGTTGTTGTCCTTTAGAATGCCGATATTTGCTATGAAGTCTGCGGCTAATGTGTCCTTCCTTCTATCTTACCATCTTCTTTATATTTAGGAGCAATGATTCTATCAAAATTGCTTTCCTCAATTTTTTCCTCTATTGAATCTGTTTGTTTAATTAACTCTTGCAGATGAGACTTTTCAAGGGTTGGACGAGATTTTTCTTGATGAGTGACAAAGATTGTGTTTCAGAAACAGGCTCATTCTTCTTGTTGCATTGAATTCACTATTTTTGAATAAATTCTTGAGCCTTGTCTCCTTGTTTTTGGTAGAGACTACATAGGGTAATGAGGGTTGGAGCCATGATAACATTATGCTCAAATCTCTCGACGAACATGTTAAATAACCTGTCAAATTCATTAAGTTCAACTGGTTTAACATTTTCTTTGTACCATTACACTACGATGCCTTCAAGACTTCTTGAAAAGTAGCAAAACAAATTTCTGTTATTCGCCTAGATCTTGTAGCAATAATTGATGAATGTTGAAAGATGAACGTGTGGGCAGATGATTCTATCATATTTGATGAACTCCTTGGGCAAGACCTTCACGTCTATGTCTCCCTCAATGCTCATGTAGTAATCCTCGCATGAGTATGAGCATTTTCCTTTCCCTCTAAGTTCGAGTTACTCATTCTTTTCTCAATTTCATAAAACTTGCACTTAGTTGGACTTTCGTCATCACTTAATTTGACTAATTCTGGTTTTGTCTTTTTCTTCTTGCCATTGATCTTTTTTACTTTCTCTTTAGAACTCTCGCTATCCGAATTACTGCTTCGGGAGTACTTTTTTGCCCTTTTGCCTTTCTTGACAAACTTTCTCTTCCATTTTTACTTCTCCTTCGAACTTTCGCTTGTGGGAGGGCTAGGTGAACTCTTTTCCTCTATGATTTGTTTTCCTTTCTTACTTTTTTTTGTTGTCTTATTCTTCTTGAGCAGAAGCAATTTAGGCTTTTCCTCCTTACTGATTGTTGAATCTGAACCTAGATGGCCATCAACCCGATCTGTAGGAGAAGGTTTATTGTTTTTCTTGTTTCTTTTTTGTTTGGCAGGCTTTCAGTTTCTGATTTTGGAGTAACCAGCAAGTCCTTTTGTTCTTCTTGCTCTTTCAAGAATTGCTCCGTAAACAACCATAGCATATGACAGCCTTTTGGCTCGATTGCTGGGAAGCCAAGTGTTTCTGGCATAGGATCAGAAGATGAAGCTAAGTTCTAAGGAGCCTACTTAGCTTGTGCTCTGGTTTCCACCATCCTATTGGCTTTCAAGTATGGGCCTGTGAACCAAGTGCATGGTATTTGTGTCTTCCACTCTTGTCGAGCTACTGCAAACAATGCCGCCCATTGAGGAGAGCTGAAGTCGAATTCGAGAATAGCTCCAATTGTTGTATGCACAGAAACCATCTTCTGTCCTTGAGAATTGTCTCATGCATCTATCAGCACAATAATCAATTACAAAATAAGGGCCCAACAGTGTGATATGACCATGGTAATGGTGAGTGTATCTAGGTGCATTCTAACGACGATCATAATAATCCCAAACGATCTCCTTCTCCATCTAATTGTTCGATCAAACAATAATATTGTTTTAAGACTGCCAATGCTCCAACAATGTTTCTGAATAGACTGGCTTGGGGTCTCCCATGCTTAAAGAACCACAATCGAAAGCATATGTGCATCATTCTATGAAGTTGGTGTCTCTTATGGTGAAACACGTGAGTCCTCGGTAAAAGAAAACCAAGACTGTCATGCTACTGACAAGTGTTGGGTCTTGCTATGTCCCAATATCTGAGAAAGTTGGGCGATACGAACATCTAGGAGGTCGGTTCAGTTGGTGAAAATGGTCACTCTTACTGTGCAAAACATCATACAATGTTTAACTCTTCCTATGACTTTTCAAGATAAGGTAGAAGGTTCAATATAGGCTCCAAATTCTTCACATAGATTTTTCAAGTTAATGTTTTGACCCTCATGGTTTTCTACTAGGAGCCAAGTGCTTCATCCAGTAACATGAACTATAAGGTCATTTGCATTAACTTTAATCGGGTTCATGAGATATTGTTTCTCCAATAGGTCATTTGAATCACAAATTGGGATAGGGAGGTCTAGTATTTTTACAAATTCATCTAACAATATTGTCATTTCTCCCCATGAAAACAAAAAGAGGAGATCCTTAGGTTCTATCGCTCGGCAATTGCATGCACCAAATTCCCATTTGGTGATTGCATTTCTCTGGCTGCCACTGCCTTTAGTCTACATTCTTCAAAATAAGAAAGAAACATCTGAGAGAAGGTTGGATGCCATGACCGATACCATTCGGGAGCCAATGGTCTAGACTAAATATAAACAGACCGATCGGGTCCTTCCCCAAAGAGAATGTGATGATAAGGGAATGTGACATCATGTTGAAAAGAATACATCGTGAGTGATGACTTTGAAAGAAAGAGATTAAATTAGTGCGAAAGGCTAGCAAGGTTGAGAAAGACAATATGAAGTAGAGGTATACAATGAGGTTGTAATTGGCAAGGTTGAGAAAGACGATATGAAGTAGAGGTATATAATGAGGTTGTAAATCGTCACATAAAGTTTCATGCACATCCAACATTTTCTGTACTTCTATCATGTGAAATATTTTGAAAAAAAAAGGTATAGAAACCTAATTGAGATAATTTTGCATCACGATAATCCAATGCCAAGTTATGCGTATATACTTTAACCAAATGGCATAGTACTAGCATAGATTCTTTCTTAGGCAATTAAAGGTAAAGTTTATATACTTCTTCTTAGACACCCGTTGATATACCATAAGTTACAACTCAGAGAACTAATGAGGTGGCTCTTCCGCCCAAGGTGTGGTTCAGTTGTAAGGTTTAGTCTTGTGCTACTGCCTAAGACCAAGCCCGACAACATGATGACAAGAACAAATAGGTATGAGAAATTTTTGAAATATGAGCAAACATTCAAAATTAGTTATCTCTAATACAATGTTTTCTAAGATGGTGATTAAAATAAGTAGAAGCGCAAATGTTGTTTTCAATCAAGCCTTAAATTGAGAAGGGTTGGATTCGATCCTAAATCTAGGTGAACATGATTGATCCTCTTCAATTAGTCTTATATGCAAGAAAGTAAACACAATTACCAAACAACGTAATGAAATGCCGATAAGGTCAAGAACAAAGAAGGGGTAATGATTTATCGTCAGCAATATAAAAGATGTTCAAGTTAGTGAAAAATGCATCAACGATAATCATAGCCAAATGGTGGGTCCCATCACAGTCCCATCTATTTGCATACCCAAAAATATTGTTTTTTTCTGAATGCTACAGAAAATGAGATTTTATTTTGAAATAAAAGAGAAATGGACTTGCTCGTCGGTATTGAGTATTGACCGTTCTCGACAACTTTACCAAATGTAACTAATCTAAGAGATGTGTTTATTTTTTATGCATTTTGTTTTGGCTTAAATATCTTTTAATTTTAAATAGAGAGTGATGTTTGAAAAAATGTTGAAGATTTGATGTTTCAAACTTTTGAGAAAGTTTTGAAAAATTATTTGAGAGTGTAAAACATTTTGATTTGATAAATCTTGAATTGAGAAATCTCTATAAATATAATTTGGAAACCTTTGAAGATCACTTTTTAAAGTCACTTTAGCGTTTTATTAAGACTCTAAGTAGGTTTGAGATTTTGTTTTAATTCGATTACTACCCAGCTATATCTCTATCTTATCTTGCTTAAGTTCTTTTACGGAGGTAGTTGTGATTATTCGTGATGTTAAGTGAATGTAGATGTACGAATGCATTTACCTTACATGATTAGAAACAAATTATCCATTCCTACCATAATATTCATATAAAAGCATTCCTACCACCAAATACATTTAGGTTTCTCATTTTTATTTGTATAGTTGTCACATGTATTTTTATAAAAAAAACAAAAATTTTGAAAATAGAATGGTGAAGTCGACAAATAAGAACTTAAAACTTTAGATCTTAAGAGAAAAATATTCGAAAGAATAGAAAAGATGAAAGAATGCGAGTGGAACATGGAGAAAGAAAGAGATTTTGAAATTAAAAAAAATAAAAGATTGAAAAGAGGAGAGATAATACATGTGTATATATATATATATATATATATATATATATATATATATATATATATATATATATATATATATATATATATATATATATATATATACTCGTGAAATGTAGTATTAACTCGAATTGAGAGGAAGAAGAAGATTTTAGAAAAAAAGAGGACTTTTTAGAGGGAGAGAGATAGAGAAAATGAGAATGGAACACGGTATTGTGAAATAATAAAAAACATGTTAAATCATAAAAAGAGAAAGACACAGAGAGATAGTCATGTGCACATATACATATATAACATACATATATGTATATGTCTTCATGAGAGTTGAAACCAAAAAATAACTTGAAAATATCAGACATTAATTTTTCTATGTAGGTCAGAGGAACTTGGGCTCATGCAAAAGCTTAGGCTAGGTCTCACCTCATTAAAGAGGGTTCATGCTTTCGAATATCTTTAAAAAAACATGATTCCAAATGAGCATAGAACCATAATTATTTCATTTGTTACAAGATAATATATTTCTCCCATCATTGGGTATGAAAGAAAATCCAACAACGTAATAAAATACTCATTTGAGGTCCATAATCGTGTCACTAAGAAAGAAACTAAATGTGAGAATGATATAAAGATGCATTTTAACATATATATATTCATAACGGGCTTTTCCGGGTTGGACAAATGCCAACATCAAAATCAACATTATAATGATGAAAATTTTCAAATCAAACACTCATCCTCACCGTGCATTTGCTCATTAATTAAGGCAAATTAATCTATCATACATGAACATCATCTCATGCATAAACGATGAATAAAACAATGTCATTAGCATTTAAAAAAAAAAATAAAGAAGTGAAATTTATTTCACCTTGCTCATACTACCGGTGTACTCAAGCGTAGCTCTTGATTTTAGGAAATCTTTAGAGCTCTCTTGCATGATCATGAGAAGGTGGCAAAAAGAAATGAAAATAAAAATGAAAACAAGAGGAAGACTACATATCTCTAATATAAATGATTATATGGATGAGTCTCATTCTTAGGATGATCCTAGGGTTGCCTTGGGTAAAGCTCCAAGATGATGAAGGTATTCTTCCAAGAGACCTTCTTGTGCTCTCTTGAAAAGTCGGAACTTGAAGAAGCTTGCTCTCAAGGTTGGAAAAGAAGAAGAGAAGAAGAAAGAAATGAAAATAGAGAGTTAAGGAAATTCTAGATTTTCAAGTGAGAAAGCATTAAAAGTTTTCCAAGGGTTAGCTCATGTCTAAGAGAGAAAATTGTGAGGTATTTATAGAGAGTTTTGAAGCCAAATCTCAAAATTTGATTTTTTTAAAATTCAACAAGATTTTCATGCGAATTCTAAGTATTTTTTTATTATTTTATTTTTTTAAAATAAGTTTTCACTAAGTGGGGTTGACTAGTAGCCCTGCAAATACCCCTTTGGCGTATGGGCAAGGCTAATGCCTATGGAACAAGACCAAAACTACAGCCCATGGGATGGTTTTTGGCTAGAAAAAGGGTCTGCGCCGTGCGCAGGCCCTAGCTTAGCATAACTGTGCGGGACAAGTGCGCACTTGCGCCTGACGTGTCTGCCACGCGTGGCACACAATCATAGCGCATTGAACGTGGTCAAAGCACGTCATGCAAGTGCGGGATTGCTCACGTCACCTGAGCACGGCGTCGCTCGCGTCGCCCGATAACGCACACGCAAGTGCAACATGAGAGTGCATGGGGCTCGCGTGTGCGATTGGGCTAATGCGTACCGCGCGCCAACACCTAAATGAGAGGGGTGGGGGGGGGGGGATGCTCTATTGCCTCTTTTGGGCCAATAAGGGGGTGGATTTCTCTTCCTTGTTCTCCAAGGTGTCCATTTATCATAAACAAAAACATAAAAATCATGTTTTTAAATGTGTATTAAAAAGGATAAAAATGGTTTTTGTTACAAATGGGGCAGACTCTATTTTGAGTGATTTTAGGCTCCTCTTAATTCTGGATTGAGTTCAATTGGTCGCCGACACGTTCCAGTTAAAGATTTAAGCTCAAAACACATTTTTGACGCGAGAACGAGATATATAACAAAGGAAAGATCTGTGCATGCCCGCATGGCGTTTATAGCATCAAATTTTGTCGTTTTAATCTCAGCTACGGATTTTGAATTTGAAATTCTCAATTTGGATCTAGGCTCTGGTTTTGGATCTGAGAGATGGATTTTGAATTTGAATCTTGCGTTTGGACTCAAACACAAGTGTAGAGATTCGTTTTGGATCCAATGGTTGTGACTTGCTTTTGGGTCTGCGGTTGGGCTTAGGAGTCAAAAATTAAATCCGAACACAATCTTTTTTGAAAAAATTTAGGATGATAACAAATATAATCGGAAATGAAGATAAGTAATAAAAAAAATTACCAAAATAAGGTGCTGGTTGCATACAGCACTCTTTCCTGGCTATTGCACTAAGAAACCCAAGTTTTACAACACATTTACTAAGTACTTAGTACAATATGAACACAAGTTACTTAGCCTGCACTAGTACACACTCAAAATAAGTTAGATTAACCCTGCTAACTTATGTCATTAACAAAGAAAATCCGAAGAAGAAGCTTTCAACCCTGCTAAGTCCACAAAATCCCCAAATTTTACTCCCTAAGCACTAAGTTAAACAAATAACTACAACTAATAAACAGCTAATTGTTACAACAACACCCTAAAACATGGAATATAGCACTGTAAATTACAATAAAATAAAAGAAATTAAGGTGGAAAAGCTTTTGTATGTAGCCAGCAGCTTATCAGCCAGTGAAGAAACTACGTGAGGCTTCTTCCTACAGTTCCTAGCTTAAACATCCGATCCTAATCAAAATGCTCAGAAAAAATGACAAATACTTAGGATGCATGGACTATCCTATGCACCCACAACAGGAAATAGTAGAAGAACAGCTATGAATGAAGCATATAGTTTACTTTCACCAAGCATGCACTCATCCACTGCATAAACACACAAATTCAAATCGCCAAGGCACAAGCAAACAAACTTAAGGTTGTTGGAGTGACCAAGTCATATTGCAACAAATATTTCGATCCATTGCTTATCTCAATTTGACAAACAGTCAATCTAATCCCAAAATGAATTTGAAAACGAGAAGTTTTCAAGTATGAAATTTTCTAAATGAGAAATTTCATTCCAATTTCTCTAAAGAGTCTTCCAAAATAAGACTCCAAATTTGGAGTTTTGCCTCTCAACCCCATCATTTCAAACTTCAAAAGAAATACAAAACCCGGCAAAGCCATCTATATTTCAAATTCTCAAAATTGGTTTATAGACTAAACCTTCAATTTCTAAAATTTCTAATTTCAACTATCAAAATCCAAATTTCAATTCCTATCTCGAGATTAAATCAATAGTCCATATTCAAATCAATTTTCAAATCTTCAAAAGTGTTGGAATTCAAAAAAGAAATCGATTCCAAATCTTCAACCAAAATTTTAAATCAATTCAAATATCCAATTGCTAAAATTGAATTCTAAATTTTCAATTTGAATTCAAAATGAGCTTCAAAATTCAAATCCAATTCGTGCACAATCATATAGGAGGACTATCAAACAAATGGCATACAATTTGAGAAATGTTAGACCTTGGTCCAATTACTCCTGTTAAAGGTGGTGGGAATGGTCGGACTTCATACCGATGGGTGGAACCCTTTTTCTTGAAATCTTTCCAACCACTTTCAAAATTTTGATTTTTTGCGTGGTCGTTCCCGTTCTAACGCGTAGGAGGGGTGCGAACGGTGACCTAGTAGAAACTTGCAATTACTGTAGAATTAAAATTTGAACATGGCAACTCAAAGTAAGTAAAATAATACTTTCTTTCCACTAAAGTAAATTTATCTTGTACTTGGTTGAACTTCAAGGTATACAGTCAAATTAAATGTTGCGGTTTTAGGTTCATGTAAGCTGGTTTGAGCTAGAGTGAGCTGACTTAAGCTGGTCAAAATCTCAATACTGGATTTAGATATTGAGCTTGGATCAACTGGATCTCGCAAACTAAGAATATGGATCTATGAAGCTTAGTTCTCAAAAACCTTAGAAGACGTTTGGAACTAGATCCCTATTTGAATTTAGCTTATATGTTGGATTTGATATTGAAACATGATCTGGATAGGGTCACATCCGAAACCATAACCCTGGAAGCTGCATCTTGATCATGTATGTTCCTAATTGCACACATCTTCTAGGTTGGATTCACGTTTGTATGGATATGTGGTAAAAAGGGGAAAACAACCAATTTTTATGAGCTCTCCTATTTGCATACTCTCACTTTCTCATATCCACATAGATTTTAAGTTATTTTTTTCCAAAACCTAAGGCATGTTTGCATTATTGTACTTAAGATAGGATTTGGATGACATTCAATTGTTCGGATAATTTAGAGTCTACTCTAGCCATTGGTCTGATTACCCATAGTAAAGATGCCAAGAGCGGTCAAACCTCATATAGACAGTCCTGTCTCTCTAAATACCACAATGATCTAATAAATGTAAGCCATCATTTTACACATCACTTATACGTAGAATCCCAAATATTTTATGTGTAAACAGCTAACTTGCTTAGGAATTAGCAATCATCTTTGAGCCCAGTTGGAAATCAATTTAGAAATTTTGTGAATTAGGTAAGCTAGGTCTTGTATCAGCCGCATAAAATGAACTTTTTGCAAGTCTTCAACACCTATCACTTTTAGATATTCTTTACAAGTCCTATTATGTCTTCTAGTGACATGTTCGTTTTGCGAATAAGTGAATCAGTAATGGTAGAATGATTATCTTCTGTTTAAAACCACAAGTATACATCTTAATCAAATGCAAGCTTTGATTGGAGAAGGCAATGAAAAATTTTCAAGGGGAAAAATATCGCAACTGTGGACCACTTCCTACTTAATCTCAAACCTTTTCTCTAAGACCAATGTAGATTCAAATGAAAGTAATGGTCAGCTCAAAGCTCTGGCCTACTAGCAGTGAGAGGCCAGTGATCTCTGCAACACCGTTGCCATACTTTGCTTCCATAACCACCAACACTTCCGACACATCAAGTGGGTTTCCACCTGATGTCACATTTAAGTACTTGCACTCTGATCCATATTCCAATCCAACAAACACCACCGTCTCTATCAGCCATCTTTGTCCCAGAGCGTATGTTCCATTTTGCACTCGAGAGGCCAGGTTGACCACATTACCATGTAATCCACCACTGAATTGCACAAAGGTCCAATTATCTCCTTCCCCCATCTCCAATTGCTCCCCATCATCCAAAAACAGCTCCCCTTGTGCCCCTGTATTGCTCCCCAGTGCCACCAGCAAAGTGAAAGGCGTGGCCCTGGCTTTTGCTGTTGTTGCTGCTACCTCCTGCATAGGCAATATGTTACCAGCACAGACATGGACGTTGACAGTGTCAATCGGTGCATCCAGCGTGATCTTCGTCCCTTTTGGCACGACCAACCTTGCGTTGAGATCAAACATGCTGAACCAAGTTCCTGCCGGGAAGTATGCATCAACATTCGTCTTTCCTTGCTGCAGAACTGGGGTTACCATCAATCCTTTCCCAATCAAGAGCTGTGTATCAACTCCATGAGTGTTGGTGTCATTTGGAAACGAGAAGAAAAGTGGTCGAGCAATCGGAGTCCCCGTCACATGTGCCTTGTACATGAGCGTGTAGTAGTATGGCAGCAGCCGATAGCGGAGCCCAAGCGCCTTCTTTGCCGACTCAGTGACCGACTGCCATAAGTAGAGTTCGTGACGCTTGGAACCGATGCTGGCGTGGTTCCGCGAGAAAGGGTAGAATGCGCCGAGCTGAATCCAGCGGTTGCACAGCTCCTCGGTGGTGTCGCCGCTGAAACCACATATGTCGGCACCAACCATAGGCAGCCCAAACAAGCCGAAGCTAAGGATGGCTGGGATGGAATAGGCAAGGTCATCCCAGGTGGCCGAGTTGTCGCCCGTCCAGTGAGCAGCATGCACGCCTGAACTCAAGAAAGTAGACCTAGACAGCACAAACGGCCTTTTCTGGATCACGTTCGCCAAGGCAATCTTTGTGGCGCTGGCCTCGGTCAACCCATAGAGGTCATGAGCGTTGTACTCTAGCACATTGCCATAATGTACTGCGCTGGCTGCAACCGTTCGTAGGCCGAGTGGCAGCCTTGACCCGGCAATGTTGATCCTGTAAGGCGGATCGTCATAGATTGTGGAGTTAGAATTGTCACAGATAAGGCAGCACACATCCTGGTCGCCTGGCTGCGGACACGGGCCAGCCGACGGGAGGGTGCAGGACAAGCCCGAGCAGAAGTTGCTGACCTCGTTCATGTCGATCCAGAGACCGTCAAACGGGATAACGTCATGAAACTGCTGGATCTCGCGTTCCCAATAGGGCAGGGCGGCTGGGTTCATGAAGTCCGGGAAGTTCACCGGCCCCGGCCACACCTGGCCTAGATAGGGCTTGCCGTTCCACTTGATGTAGATATCGGCTTCCTGCCCACGAATGTATGGCCCGTAGCTCTCGTTCACACTGATCCCTGCATACATACATGCCAATTTATTCCTTCGTCAGACCAATTAACAGCTAGCCAGTAGTTTGTGTATCTCGTGTGCGCGTGCGTGTTTAATGTGCGGGAGAGGAAAGACGGCTTAGCAAAGAGTTGGAGCGCAGTGAATTAACCTGGGTCCACTATCATCACATATTTCTGTCCATTTTGATGCAGTCTGTCTACGAACGGCTTTAGTTTTTCAGCCGGGAAATTTACTGGATCCAACGTGAAATCCTTGAATTGGTCCATGTAGTCAATGTCGGTCCACATCGCTTCCAAGGGGATGCCGGCATTCGCGTAGCCGGCGACGACGCCCTCCAGGTCCTCCACATTCTTGTAACCATACCGGCATTGATGAAACCCTTCCACGCACGACAAGAATCAAGCGCTTTTTAGAACATCATCCGGTTCAACGTAAAACGAACGAATATCATCAGAAAGCATCTAATGGATTCTGTCCTAAAATTATGGGAGAAGCTTCTTACCAAATGACCAGTAGGGCATGGGTGCAGGCCGGCCGACGAGTTGGGTGTACTGCTGAACTACGGCGCCCGGCGTATCACCAGCAAAGAAATAGAAGTCGAAGATGCCACCGTCGATCTTGTACGTGATCTGCGACGGACGGTAGAGGATGTCCATCCCGTTACTGTTAAAAAGCAGCACACCGTGGGCCCTGCCGCTTGGGGCCCGGAGATCAATGTAGAAGGGGTGGCTTCCGTACAGGTTCAGACCAACGGCCGAGCTTGGAATATCCGCGTTCCATAGGGTCAAGGAATCGGTTTCCTCGAGACGGAAGGATCTTAGGGTATGCTCCCCGAGTCCATATATAGACGATGTCGATGTGCCGGTTGGGAGGGAGGAGGAAATGGACAAGAATTGGTCCTTGAACACGATGCCAGTGAATGGACCGTCCGGGTCACTGCTCGTATCGCTGCAGGTGTTGAAGAGCGTCTCGCCGGACGACCGCCGGGTGATAGCGAAATTGAAAGGGTTGGAGGTGTATCGGAAGACGAGATCGGAGTCCGGATCCCAAAACCTCCCGTTTTCTGGTGGTGGAGCGCCAACGCCGGGCAAGCGGAGAATGCCATTGCCGCTGGTCGAGTTGTTGTGGGTCCCACGGGGGATGACATCTTGTGGGATCTCCCATCTGGGGCGATCCAAATCCGTTATCTTGACCCGCAATCTTGTGGGCATCTCGTACCTGAAAGCCGACTTATATTGTAGAAACTCATAACCCAATTGTAAATAAGTGGACCCGTGAAAGGTTCGGGGCCAAAACCCCGAACGGCCCAAAAAAGTCTGGTACGGGTTCAAATGGATCTGGTTCTATAAGAATCCCATCTTGGATCCAAATAATAACTTTATAAAAAGCATTTTTTAGTTTTTTTTAATTATTATTTTTTTTTTTAAAGGTGAGTGGTTTATTCCACTACTCCTAAGAGAGGCCACAGACACCCTCCCTCCTGTGCCTGCCCCTGAATTCAGGAAGCATGCTTCGAGTCCTTTTACTCGAAGCACTTGTCTGCCCAATGCGCTACCATCCCTTCGGGTATATCTTTTAGTTAAAACACTGATTTGAACCTTGAGCGACTCGAATGTGCAACAAAGCTTTAGCCTTTTTCCTTTTCTGTAGTTCCAATCTATATTTTCCAACAAATTTGTTAGGGAGAACAAGTTTCTACTATAATTGCTGCACTGTGTACTCAAACCTAAAGCAAAACAAGAGATAATAAAATTATTTTATCTTATATAGTCTATACATAACACCTACCAAACTATCTCATGTTCGTAAAATTTAGTAGAATTTTTGGAAAATGTTTATATTTGTTTTTATAGTATTATTTTATTTATTTTAATGCTTTTATAAGTTAAATTGTGTTATTTTTTTTTTTGAAATGTTCTTGAAAAAATATTAAAGCATCAATAGACATATCCATGTCAAGATTGGTCCAGGAATAAGAAAATCAAGTTTTTTCTCTGAACTTAAAAATAATAAACTTGGCTTTTTTCTAATAGCAAAACAAAAATATAAGTTCCAACATTTAAAGACAACAAAAGTAGGCTAAGACTAGGTTCTTAAAAGTCAGTCCTAACTCTTGCGTACTTTTGGCAAAATCAAAAGAACTTCTTAAAAATTGCCATGCTAGCTCTTATTTATTTGTTACTAAAATTATTATTCTCATATGTAAGAGAACTCTAAAAAATTAGATGAACTTCAAATTTCAAGGTACATGATATCAGACCACTATTCTACAGTCAATGATACCCTTCCTTTTAGATTATTATAAGTAGTGGTTGAGCCCGTTCTTTATTTCTTCGAGGAAAAAGTTATAAAAAAAAAAAGAATTCTACAGGGATTGAGGACAAAATTAGGGAGCACTCAAATGAACTTTTTCACCGATTGTGAAACCCAGTGGACAAACACACACCTCTCTCCCCTCTTCACTTTCTTTGTTTCTCAACAGCACACACACACACACACACACCCGGAAAGGGCCAAAGGGAACTCCGTTTACCCTTTTTCTATTTTTACTTATTCGTTAAAATATCCCAACTTAATATGAAGTTAGGAGATCTCCCACGTGCGTAGGAACTGAATACAACAGAGCGAACACCCTCTGGTCCTCCCTCAGCACCGTCGTTCTTGGGGAACATTGTTTTTGGGTCATGGAGTAGAAGACTGTACAGAGGTGTTTAGCATGGATTACCAAAGCAGGGCTCAAAAAAATGGATGCTCAGTGGCGATCAAGGTATGAAAAAAAGCAAACAAGATTTCATGGAGAACTTTCACTTTTTTTTTTTTTTAAAAAAAAAAAACTATTTTTGATGATTTTCTCCCCAAGAAACGTGATAAGCCAGACATCCTCCACAAACGGAAGATACTAAACGCATAATTAAGGAGCAAGGTGGTCCATCCGATCGAGTGGCTGTCACATGAAATGCGCGCAGCAGCGGCAGCGTCGTAAGAAGAAGACGAAAAACAACTAACAGAGTCAGCATTAGAGCAACACAACATTAACAAGGTCATAAAACTATTTGACGGAGAGACGTCTCTTATCATGTCGACTTCCAATGAACTATGAAGCATTGTTTGGAGATCGAAGGAGCTACTCTAAGCGGGTCGGGTTAAATTAAAAGGGTCTGAAAAGCGTCAAGAACATCGGCATGAAGAACGAGAGAAAATAAATTTACGCGCATCCGCAGGTCGAGGGGAAATTAAAACAGAGAAGAGGGAAGGTGAAAAGGGGGGGAAATTAAGTACCAGACAGTGAGGTCCAGATTGTGGAGATCGGGGCCGTATTTCTGGGTTTCCCGAAGGAGGGTAAGCTTGGCGTCGAGGCCTGCCCCATCAGCGCCGGCGGCAACCGATTGGATTCTGTACCCATACCCTAAAACATCATCACCTCCAACCTTCACATGGCATGCTGCAGCAGATATGAACACGACCAAGATGCCCACTAAATTCCAACTAACCGTCATCTCTCGCCGCCCGGCAAAGGCGGTGAGCACTCCAATTTATAGCGCAAACCAAAACCAGACTTGTTTTGCCCTCTCAGTTTTTAGCCCTTCACGTGGCCTTCGATCTCTGGATACCGGGAAACCCCGACCAGTAATTATCCTTTAATAATTTATCCTGTTCTCCACCGTGTCTTTATGTGGCCGATTTCCAAAGAATTGCAAATCTGTGAAAAATAAGAACTTTTATGTTTTGAGAATTTGGAAGATAAAAGGTCAGGATGTCCTGTATTTTTAGTTTGTATTAATCCAAAGGTATAATCCGTAATATGCATGTATAACCTCTATACACGACTTGAAAGGCTTGATTACCGAATTAGGAGACGCGAGAAAGGGAAGTAAGGATTACAAAAAACGGCAAAATAGCTCTAGTCTTGTTCTTTGTACGCTTCCCCTTGTCTCAGGCTAAAATAGTCCAAATATATGGAGTTTACAACTTTATGTAAGAATTAATATGTAAATCAAATAAATTGTGGGGGTTTGTGTTTATGGCTTCTGTAATTCTTCATCCATGGCCCAGCTGATACTCAACTCAGCTTGTGACATGTTCCTCTGTACTTCCAATTCGGTGCAGACGAGAATACTCGGTGTATTAGGATGATATTTGATAGCCTCGGCCTTCAGGCTGATCTATGATCACTCTAAGAGTTATCTACTGCAGTGGATTTTAGTTCAAGGGTTTTACATAAAAAATCTGCAGATCTGACTAGGGGATATACAAGAGATCTGCAGTTTTCAAATGTGTGGGCATCCCCTTGGATCTAAGGCAATCAAACATGGCCTTAAGGTCTACACTTCCTTGATCAACACGTAAACCTTAAATAAAAAAGAGAAAGTGTAATAAAGGAGCAGCAAACAGAAAATGAAAACCGAGGTCCGAGGTGTTGTAACAAGTGAAATAGAGGAACAAGCACACGTTAGGAAGAGAAAGTAATGATTGCATCAATTCATTGTGTGAATGCAAACCCAATATATTACATTCTATTACAATGAAAAAGTAATTATGAAGAAAATCAAAGATAGAAACAAATCAGTTAGCGACATGGTCTCCAAGACATCTCCACGCAATTTTGGAAGCTTCTTCTTGATGAGAAAACCGTTGTAACATCACGCATGGATTTGGCAAGATTTCCCTTCCTTCTTATCTCTGCTGCTGTTGCCATTCATGATTCATCTAGCCGTTAATGAGACGTTGGGAAATATTCCTTTATTGTAAATCTTTCCCCAATGTATATTTACCTCTTGTAAGTCTGGAAAAGAATGCAATGGAAAACCAGAGCGAGACTGCGTGATGTCTTTGCCGTGGATGTAGGATTTACAAATCCGAACCACGTAAATCTCTGTGTGCACTCTTCTTCCTCCTCTTTCTCTCAAATTCTAACATGGTATCAGAGAGCCAGGTTCATTTTGAAATCAATGGCAAAGTTAGGATTGAAAGAAGAGTCACATCTCTCCCCGTAGGCTCACCCCTTTTTGCCGGTGGGGAAATCGGAGTTCTATGCCCCGTTGCTCGTGGTGACTTTCAAGATGAAGATTCTGAGCTTTATTTGAAGGAAATACGCTCAGTATCGAAGGAGTTATTAGCATCAGACTGAATCGGGTGGAAATCAGCTTCTATGCCCTGTATCTGCTCAGCCTGAACCTGCGACCTGCTGAAGGAGAAAGCCTTCAACGAGTGACCCTTAGAAATCTGTTTTGGACCTGGTTTTTTGGGCGTCCAATCCTTGGTGTGTTGATAATCTACAGTCCAAATTTCAGCCCATTCCGATCAACGGTTGATTTTTGGTGATTTTTTCAAGGAGGACATACCCTGCAACCTGTCACCAGCTTTACTGTTCTTCACCAGAGCCTGTTCTGTGCCTGCGGCTACAACAGATTGGCCACTTCAAGCTTCAACGAGTCACATGTAGAGTGCTCGGATTCCAGCCAAATTTGGGACGTACCTTCGTAACCATTTGGAGGAGCTGCTCACCAATTTTCAGATCAAACGGAGACCTGGATGATTTTATATGAATTTTTAGAGTTCCGCTCCCTCCTGTGAACCGAGTCAGGTGTCTCCTGCTCTTGCTTGGTCTACTCATACTTATCTATGGCATCGTCATATGATGGAACCAATGACTCTCATGGACAGAACTCGACAAATGGATCCTCTACACAACAGCATATTGTCGTGGAGACAGGTACCACTATTCTCAAAATTACAAATGTTCCATTGAATGGCTTAAACTATATGTCATGGTCCAAAGCTGCTACTTTGTTTTTGAGTGGGAAACTTAAACTAGGGTACGTTAATGGAAAAAAACCAAAACCAGCCATTGACGATCCTAACTATGATGAATGGGAGTCTGGAAACCATATGGTCATGTCTTGGTTATTAAACTCGATGGATGCTAAAATTGCTGAAAGCTTTTATTACTTTGATACGGCCGAAGAAATATGGAATGCTGCCAAAGAATTATATAGTGAAAAATATAGTACGGCGCGCATGTATCAACTCTCCCATGAAATCTATGAGTTGAAGAAAGGTCATATGTCCTTGAGTGACTATATTGCTACACTCAAAGGAAAGTGNAAGTGGAATGAGATGGACTCACATTGCCCCCTCTCAACCGATCTTGCTCGCATTAAGAGACAGCGAGACCAAGAAAGAACTTTCAAACTCTTAGCTGGTTTAGGCGAGGATTATGAACAAGCAAGAAGCCAAATATTAATGAACCATGATCTGCCCTCTTTGGATATGGTGTGTAACACCCTTTTACGAGAAGAGAAAAGGAGAAAGGTGATGAAGACTGGTGACACTATTGATACTAAAACCACCAGTGAAAATATTGAAAAAGTTGCTTTTAACGTCTCGACCAACAAAAGATTTGAAGGAAAATTAGAAGCTCAGCAGTCGTTCAGAAATAGAGGCAAACGACCAATGTGCACTTACTGCAAAAAAGAAGGGCATGTTCGAGAAAAGTGCTGGAATTTACATGGAAAGCCTGCCAACAAGGGAGATCCTCCAAAGCAGCAGTATAAACCTCAGGCCCAGCTGGTTCAGTCCGACGTTCAATCCGACGAAGGTGAGGTTACACTTGCCACTATTGCAAAGATGATTAAAAATATGAATGGCCAGAGACACACCAACACGGTAACAGCCGCTTCGGCCTTCACCTCACCCGGGAATCAACCAGGTATGAATTCAAACTTCTCTCTTACTAGAAATTACTCTTGGATCGTGGATTCTGGCGCATCCGAACATATGTCTTGTTTTCACAATAACTTGAAAGATATAGAAAATAAAAGTGAAAATAGAACTGTCACTATAGCTGATGGTACCTCCCTTAAAATTGTTGGAGTTGGAAAAACAAATATCTTTGAAAAGGAATTGAAGACTCTTTATATACCTAATCTTGCATCCAATCTTTTATCTGTCTCTAAGATTACGCATGATCTAAATTGCAATGTTATTTTTTCTCCCAACAATGTAATCTTTCAGGACAGGTTGACGAAGAGGACGATTGGTGAAGGAAAAGAAGAGAATGGAGTGTATGTGATCAATCAAAATCATGATGTTGCTATGATTGCTAGTTCGGGATTTGATTGTCACTTGTGGCATTGCAGACTTGGTCACCCCTCCAATAGAATCATGTCTTTATTTTTTCCTCATGAAATATTTGACTTACATGTGTGTGAAATTTGTCAATATGCGAAAATGACTCGCCCTCCTTTTGGTTTGTCTGAAACTGTCGCTAGTAAACCTTTTGATTTGGTACATGTTGATGTTTGGGGTCCTGCCCCAGTAGTCTCTTACAATGGTTTTAAATACTACTTATCTTTTATTGATGATTTCTCTAAGGTAACTTGGTTATATCTTCTTAATTCCAAGGATCAAGTTTTTGAAAAGTTTGTTATTTACTATAATATGGTGAGAACTCAATACAATGTTCGTATCAAGACCCTGAGAACCGACAATGGGACTGAGTTTAAAAATTGTTTTTTTGAAAATTTTGAAAATACAAGTGGCATGATGCATCAATACTCATGTGTAAAAACTCCGCAACAAAATGGAGTTGTTGAGAGGAAGAATCGTCATATTCTTGAAATTACTCGTTTCTTACTTTTTCAATCTTGTATGCCTAAACAGTTTTGGAGCGAGGCGATTATGACTGCTTGCTATTTGATTAACCGAACTCCTAGTTGCAGACTAAGAGGAAGATCACCCCTTCACATCCTTACTGGGCGCAAGATCAGTATCAATCACTTGAAGTTGTTTGGCAGTACCATATATGTTATGATCGACAAAACTGAACGCGACAAACTTAGTCCAAAAGCTCGCAAATGTGTGTTTATGGGATATTCAGTCAGCAAAAAGGGCTATAGATGCTACAACCCTCTTGACCAGCGCATGTATATTTCTAGAGATGTGAAATTTGATGAGTCAGTGCCATATTTTAAAAATCACGGTCATCAAGAAAGGCGACAGGGGGAGACTATCTTACCAAACATTAGCATATATGATGATTTGGTCGCTATTTCTACAAACCAAGGATATCCAAATGAACAAGAAGAAGTTCAAGTGCAAACCTTGATCGAAAACATGGGAGCTCATGAAGTTGAAATTGTAGGCAACACAACTGGAGTCGCCGAGCCAAGAAGATCACAAAGAATCATTCAAGCACCCAGGCACTTGAAAGATTATGTTACATACAAGGCGGTCATGCATCCCATCGAAAAATGTGTGACATTCAAAAATTTTTCCAAGAAACATTGTGCTTTTTTGGCCACTATAGAGAAAGAAGTAGAACCAAGATCATATGAGGAGGCCAAAGATAACCCTGTTTGGATCAAAGCAATGCAGGAAGAGATTGATGCCCTAAACAAAAATCAAACATGGGAAGTTACTCAATTGCCTGAAGGGAAACGCGTAGTTGGCTGCAAATGGGTTTTTAAAATCAAATACAATAGTGATGGTACAGTGGAAAGATACAAGGCTAGGCTCGTTGCAAAAGGATACACTCAAACACAAGGATTGGATTATGAGGAAACTTTTGCCCCAGTAGCCAAGATGAATACTGTTCGAATATTGCTCTCGATCGCTTGCAATTATGATTGGCCATTATTTCAATTAGATGTAAAAAATGCCTTTTTGCAGGGAGACTTACAAGAAGAAGTATATATGAAGCCACCTCCTGGATGGTCTCAAGAGAACTGTACATCAGTGTGTAAGTTACGAGAATCGATATACGGACTTAAACAATCTCCTCGAGCGTGGCACTTCAAATTGAGCAAAGCTCTCGAACAGTATGGATTCTATAGGAGCAAAGCCGACAACTCTCTGTTTCTCAGTAAGAAAGACAATGATATTACTTTGGTGCTTATATATGTAGATGACATAATTATCACAGGTAACAACAGTCTCAAAATCAAGTACGCAAAAGAATTGCTTCAGAAAACCTTCGACATAAAGGATTTGGGAAGGTTAAAATATTTTCTAGGGATAGAGATTGCTCAGTCGAGGAAAGGGTTGTTTATGTCACAAAGAAAATATGTCACTGATCTGCTCAAAGAAACCGGAAAACTTGGATGTCGCCCTGCTGATACACCACTGGTTTTCAACCACAAAGAAGATGTCACTGAGAGAAATGACATCCCAGAAATTTCAAGATACCAACGATTGGTAGGGAAACTTATATATCTCACTGTTACAAGACCCGACATCACCTACGCAGTAAACCTTGTTAGTCAACATATGCATGATCCAACTGAGAAACATTGGAATATGGTTGAACGGATTCTCAAGTATTTGAAAAAGTCTCCCGGTCAAGGATTATTATATAAACGAAATGGTCATGTCAACATTAGAGCATATTCTGATGCAGATTGGGGAGGAAGCATGGATCGTAAATCCACTACCGGTTATTGTATTTACGTGGGCGAGAACCTTGTATCTTGGCGAAGTAAGAAACAACGAGTTACTTCTAGGTCCAGTGCAGAAGCAGAGTACAGGGCGATGGCCACTACAGCTAGTGAAATCACTTGGATTCGCACCCTTTTATTTGAAATTGGCTTAGAATTCAATTCTCCCACGCCAATGCATTGCGACAATCAAGCTGCCATACACATCGCAGCAAATGCCGTGTTTCATGAAAGAACAAAACATATAGAAATTGACTGTCATTTCATACGAGAAAAAGTTCAAAATGGTGAAATAAGTACTCCCTTCACACCAAGCTCAAGACAACTTGCAGATGGATTAACCAAAGCGATATCAAGAAAAGAATTACATCATGCTATTAACAAGTGGGGCTGCCATGATTTGTACGCTCCACTTGAGGGGGAGTGATGAGAAAACCGTTGTAACATCACGCATGGATTTGGCAAGATTTCCCTTCCTTCTTATCTCTGCTGCTGTTGCCATTCATGATTCATCTAGCCGTTAATGAGACGTTGGGAAATATTCCTTTATTGTAAATCTTTCCCCAATGTATATTTACCTCTTGTAAGTCTGGAAAAGAATGCAATGGAAAACCAGAGCGAGACTGCGTGATGTCTTTGCCGTGGATGTAGGATTTACAAATCCGAACCACGTAAATCTCTGTGTGCACTCTTCTTCCTCCTCTTTCTCTCAAATTCTAACAGCATTATCATTTGCACGGGTCGGTACCAGTCGTTGCAGAAAACATCCAAGGACAAAACTTGCTGGCAGGAGAAATCTTGTTTGTAAGAGCCTTCATGGCGGAACTGAACTCCACCATGGCAAGAAGAATGCATCAATTGTGGGTGACGAATATCGTTGACAGGAGAGCCGTCTTTCGATCATTACATGTACAGCCAGCTATTTCATACGTTTATGCGAGAGATTCTTGGGATTGGAATTGCTCTCTTTTCCTAATTTTGTAACATGTTTCTGTTACAAATCCTGCCAGCCTTGTTCTTATCACTATCGACACCATACTTGAGCTGTCGTTATGCTTCTTAGAGCTGGAGCTGTAGGTAATCGTTGTCCACTCTCTGCTTTCGAATGCTTTGCTTTTTGTCAGGTTGAAGGCGGAAACTTCTGGCTAGTCATTGTTTTTGGCCATTCAAACTACGCTTTCCCACCTAATCTTCTCAAAAACAACCAGACGTGCAAAAAAGACCATCTTTTTTTCTTTAACTTCAAATTTCTTTTGGAAATCTCCTTTCTTGGTTGGTTGACTACGAACAGAGACAACGGGGATGATTATGCCCATCCCCATACAATAAATGTGTTTGAAAGCTTGTCCTCTTTGATTGACACACGGCACAAAGGATCCATGATCAGACCCTTCAAACCTTGAGTCAATTGAGAGAGGTGAGTTTGGGTGAGCAAAAAAGAGTATGAGCAAGAAGAGAACTGAAGCCCACACTTTTTTCTCTTTGTCTCACAAAATAATACCAGGCTTACGTGGCTGTAACTACCAAACACAAAGATAGAATTGAAACTGGAATTTTCATTCCAATTCTAGGTTGAGATGGAAATTTGATTCTGGAATTTTGTTTCTAGAATCAAAATTTTAAGCCATCAGACAGCCCATGGAAAAACACATTAAAACATTTGCCTAGCATATAAGATTCGTGGAGAAACTTAGTTTAAAATTTGAGGTATTTCTTACATATTTTTTTCATTTTAATTTTTCAGAAAAAATCAACAAAGTAATATATATATATATATATATATATATATATATATATATATATATATATATATATATTTTATCGATTCACAATTCATCGGATTCAGTGAATCCGGAACCAGGCCGTCTCGGTTCAGCTTGCAATTGCCAGAGCGGTGGAAAGTGAGGACGGGATCCGGTATCCGAAAGTTGGCGGATATAATCAGCATTGCGTGAGGATGACGTGGGGGCGGTGGGGGCCCGCCTCCTCCTTCTGGAATCTGGATGGGTTGGAGCACCCCGTTCCCACGCCACAAAAGCTGATGAACGAACGGTGACGCACGACCTGACACCTAAAATTATGATTTTTCTGCTTGGACGATATACGGCGGTGTTTGCCCGACAATCTTGGGCCAGGACGCCTCTCGACGGTCCCACTTTTCGCAATTCCCGTTCTGCCCTTTGACCGCGGCTTCGGTCATCATTTTCGTCACCTACCCTTCAAGCCGAGCTTAAGTTCCTCAATTGCACTTTCTTTTTTTTTTTAATTACAAATAAGGTGTAGAGTTGTACTTTGGGTTGATTACTGACTCAATATATTTGGGCTAACAAGTGCTGTCGTCCCTTCATAATGCCTATAAAAAAAATCGAGATGGGTGATGGGAGATTCCATTTAGTACCAACCCAACCAACTACAATTGTAGTTTGAAAGATGTAAGATATGTTTTTTTGTTTAACTAACTTGTTCAACAAAACGCTCCGCAGAAACCAGAGAATTTTGGAATAAAAATCAAAAGACAAGAAGATTCAATAATCATCGACATGTCTATTTCAACTTGTTTCTATAAAATAATTGGATGTAAATGAAGCAAGATGCAATAATCGTAACCATCGACATGTCTATTTCAACTTGTTTCTATAAAATAATTGGATGTAAATGAAGGAAGATGGTGTAGAACGAGTAGAGCCGAGTTTGCTTGCACAGATGAGTAGGAGAAGATTCTCGGCATCATCAAGCCGGTTCAAATAAAGCCGGTTGGATTTCCTCATCGTTTCTAGAATTGCAGATGGAACGTCCAGCACGTTCATTCAGGATCTGGACGAGCAAACGGACAAGGACCAAGGAACCAACATCGGCCGCCCGACACAAGGACGGATCATCCCCAAGAAAGATCATCTGGCCCCCACGATGGCACCTACTTTTCCTTAGTCAACGGAATGAGACCGCGTGTTCCGTTCTAGACACCAGCCAAAATAAAAAATCACGGACTGTTTTCATCTTTTGTTTTTTTTTTTTTTTGATGAAATGAGTTGCCGATTCGAAGGTTGAATTGCTTGGGTTCGTCCCAGCACGCAACTCAATTCCATTTCCGTCTTAGCAAGGGCGCAGAAAAGTTTTTGAGCTCGTTTGACGCAAGAAACGGGTGGTCTCGTGCAAACACATGACGATGGGACTCGTGCACAAGGCGTTCAATCTTCTGACATTTCGTCCAATTTTGGTCAAATGATGGGCAGACTTGTCAGTTCAAAGCTGTATTTCTGGATGGCCTCCCACCTTCTCCTTCATCGACCAGCAGGTGGAACTGCCGGCAGGCTGCGTAAGTGCCGTGCACACAACCGCCGTCCATCTGGAAGATAAAGGGCTCAGAAAGCGACACGTTTGCGATGTGTGGGTGCCGACTGCACGCAGAGGCAAAGCACGAGGAGCTGGTGGTTTGACGAAGAGTTGTCCATTATAATGGCTGCCTGATAAGAAACGCAGTCTATAAAAAGTCCCTCTCGACCTTCTCTTTCCACCAGCAACGCCGGCCGTCCACAAAGACAAAAAAGAAAAGAAAAACTGCGAGAGAGAGCTTGTTCTCTTCCTTTTGGCTTTCATCTGTACAGTCTGCAGCAGTACCTTTTTTTTTTCTTGCTTCCTGAATCTGCCTGCGCAGGCTACCCAGGATTTCAAACGAGACATGGAAGTGGTGAATCACAACAGCGAGAAGCCTCATGTCGTCATCATGCCCAGCACCGGCATGGGCCATCTCATCCCCATCATGGAATTCGCCAAACTCCTGCTCTCCCACCGGGATATCTCCATCACCCTCGTCACCGTCTCCGGCCAGTTCCCCGCTTCCGCCCTTGCCAAGTTCTCCGAGCACCCGAGCATCGACTCCATCACTCTCCCTCCGGTGGACACCTCCGACTACCCTCCCAGCACCATGATAGAGACCATCATGTCCGTCGTCATCAAGGGCTCCCTCGAGCCCCTGAGGAAAGTCCTATCCGAGATACGCCCCATCACGGCCTTCGTCGCCGACATCTTTTCCACTGACACCCTCGACGTCGCCATGGAGCTCGCGTTGCCGGCCTACGTCTTCTTCCCCTCGACGGCCACCGTCCTCTCCTTCATGCTTTACCTGCGCACCCTCCATGAGCGGATCCCAGGGGAGTACAGGGATCTCAAGGAGCCGGTGCAGGCCCCCGGTTGCCCACCTTTCAAGGGGACCGAGCTGATCGACCCGCTGCAAAACCGGCAGGACGACGGCTACAGGTGGTTCCTTCACCATTCCTGCCGCTACAGGGAGGCAGCCGGAATCATAGTAAACAGCTTCGATGAGCTCGAGACCAGGGCGATCAAGTCCCTGTTGGAGGGTCGGGATTATAACGGAGACATCCCGCCGGTGTACCCTATCGGCCCGCTGGTCAAGAAGGCGAGCTCCGAGGCCGGCGACAGCCGGGATGAGTGCCTGAGGTGGCTCGACGGGCAGCCGCGCGGTTCTGTGCTGTTCGTTTCCTTCGGGAGCGGAGGGACAATGACGCAGGAGCAACTGGCGGAGCTGGCGCTGGGTCTCGAGAAGAGTGGGCAGAGGTTCCTGTGGGTGGTGAGGAAGCCGCAGAGCTTCGCCGCGGGTGCCTATTTCGGGACGGGAGCAGAGGAGGACAACAGCCCCGCGAGGTTCCTGCCGGAGGGGTTCATGGAGAGAACGGCGGAGGTGGGGCTGGTGGTGCCGGAATGGGTGCCGCAGGTGAAGGTGCTGAGCCACGAGGCCGTCGGCGGGTTCCTGTCGCACTGCGGCTGGAACTCGAGCCTGGAGAGCGTGGTCTACGGCGTGCCCATGATCGGGTGGCCGCTGTACGCGGAGCAGAGAATGAACGCCCGGATGCTGGCGGACGAGATCGGCATAAGCGTGAGCGTGGACTACGAGAAGGGGCTGGTGCCCAAAGAAGAAGTCGAGCGAGTGGTGAGACTGCTGATGGAAAGCGAGGTCGGGAAGAAGCTGAGGAAGAGAGTGGGCGAGCTGAAAGAGGCCGCCAGCCAAGCGCTCACTGAGGAGGGCTCCTCTTCTCGTCGCCTGGCTCTGCTCGCCGACCAGTGGGCCAACACCAAGCCCTCCGCCCGGCTTGATCGATCCTAGAGCTTGGAGCTTAGACTAGGTTCAGTAAAGCAAAAATTGAAAAAAAAAAAACAGTGGATAAGAGAAATCGAGAGGCAGAGGTTGTTTTTTCTTTTTATATCTTTCTGTCGATTATTTGGAGATATTGCTGGTCGATCACATTGATCTGACTCGCGCATCGTTTGGTTGTTGTATGGTGGTGAATGGCCTATTGGTTGTTGGCTTGTTGTTGTTGGTGGGGAGTAGTGAGAATCTAGAACCCCTTGGTGTTTCTTTCTGATCTACAAAATTCGTCTCACATGTGACCAACTTTTTATAGTCGCTTTCCAAGCGTAAACGCAGAGACAACAATTAATAAGATGCGTTTCTCAATGCAACGAGAAGCGTCCACAGCGTTAACAACTCTTTCTTCTTAAATGCGATATCTTTCCTGTGCTTACGGAAATAAGCTGGCAGAAAGAAAAGGGAACATGCATGCGAAATCTATGAATTCCTCCAGTAATGGGTCACCACGTATGACCGGTTTCTGGTGCTCCAGCATGATATTCAAGATATGGGGCGTGGTCCCCGCGCGATGCAGCGGCAGAATGGAGAGCTTGGCCCTTCTGTGTCAAAATGATTTTAACTCAGTGGCTGATTTCATTTGAGGATGCCACGTGCTTTTGGATATTCGTATTTTGTTTTTTTGTTTTCACTTCAAACAATTTTTCTTCATTCAGGTTGGGTTTGATGGCAGTGTATATGTTTGAATGGTAAACTTTTAATGGAATAAATTTCAGGAAGGGTAAAATTTTGCTTTTTCCAAATTCACTCCATCTTTGATGGCTTGAAAGGTCTTTTTCTATAAAAGAAAAAAAACTTTTTCTTTGTTGCACGAGAAAAAATTACTGTTGACAAATTTGTTATCGTGTGTATCAAATACACCAGAACAACAAGCCTACGTTAAAATAATCACTATAAAAAATTAATGGAGAAAAACCAAAATTCTAAACCAGTGGCTCAAGAGGAAGATGGATAAAGCCTGCCATGGATGCTCTAATAACTAAGTTAAACCAACTGCATGCAACTAAAATGAAATGAAATGAAACCATCTTTGGCAGGCAATGAGGGAACGAGCACTGAGTCTAGTGGCAATGGCAGTGGCAGTGGTGCACCACTCACAAGCCCTATCAACAAATGAAATGCTTCCTTTTTTACTTCCCCCATTTATATAGTTGTTGGAAGGCTTTCACTTCTTTTCCTTTCTTGGTGCACCTTACAAGTTTATTGCTAAGTTGCTCTCTTTGCGGCTTGCGTCTGTCATGCCTTTTGTCATTAACCCCTTCCAAGTTGCTTTCGTCAAGGGTCGGCGTCTGCAGGACGCGGTTGTCCTAGCCAATGAGGTTGTTCACTCTTTTTACTGTCTTCGACTACCTTCTTTCATCCTTAAGTTGGACATCTCTAAGGCTTTTGACTCGGTTAGCTGGGAGTTCCTTTCTGACCTCCTCACCCGTCTTGCTTTCGGTCCTTCGTTTAGACAATGGATCATGTCGCTCGTCACTGGGGCCCAGCTTGCGGTCTCCTTCAATGGGAAGTGTGGCGACTTCTTCTGTCNTCTTGGGGGTGCTGGGGTTACCAACCTTAGTCGGGCATGCGAGTCGTCTCTGTGTTCTTGGTGGTGGCGGTTAGCAACTGAACGTTCTCCCATCACCCAATTCATTAGTTCAAAATTCGACCTACCTTCCCCTAGCGTCTGGCATAGTTCCATCTCTCACACCTCCCCCTCTAACTTTTGGTCTGACATGCTTTCCGTCATTCCTCTTTTCCTCGGCCTTGCTGACCTCTCATCGTCCACATCCTCATCATGGCCTCTTTCACCTACCCGTGAGTTCACTTTTTCTTCTTGCTACCTGGCCTCCTTTGGTCCTTCTGTCGCATCACTCCCACCCCGGTCTCTTTGGTCTCCTGGTCCATCCCCTCGTGCCATTGCTTTTGCCTGGCTTCTTCTGACTGGCCATATCAACACTTTTGATCACATCCAGCGCCTTGGCGTCAGTTTGGCTAACCAGTGTCCCCTATGTCTCGTCGCGATTGAGTCTCGGGTCCACCTTTTCACTTCGTGCCCTTTTTTCACTAGTGTCCTTGCTTCCACTTGGCCTTCCCTAGCTAGTAGTCTTCCAAACCCACCATCCATTCGTCTTCTCTTCCTCTTTTGTCCTTCCCCCCACCTGACTGCTTCCTGGGGTCATATCTGGAGGCCGTGGCTCATTTCAGCTTGGTGGTGCATTTGGGTGGAGCGCAACAACAGGGTCTTCAGGGGCTCCTTCTCTTCGTCAGATTCTGTTGCTCGTCTTGTGCAGGGGGATGTTCAGTTTGCCATTCGGTTAAAGCGCCGTTGTAGGACTGCGGTTGGGTGACTGTGCCGCTTCGTCTTTCCTCTTATCTCTTCTTCTCTGTGCATTGTATTGTATATTTCCTTTTCTTGTGTGTGTTTTTGCGGTGTGTTTTTTGCGGATTGCTTCTGTATTTAGGAGACTTCTTGTCACCAAATTTTGTTAAATATATTCTCATTTTATCGGCACTTCTTTCCCTTTCATTTGGCTTCGAGCTGGAGCAAAAGCTTTCATTTCATCCACTTTTGCTTCTAGAGCTCCGTCTATACCAGACAATGAGATTTCTATGTGCTTCAACTTACAACTCGGTTTTAAAGTCACTTCGAATCGTACGACTATAAGATTCAACTCAATTCTTTTCCATTTTTTGGAGTATATGAGACTCGGTTTTAAAGTCTGGTGACCCAAATCTAGGGATATCGGTTACATGATTTGGATCAGGCATCCGATTACACCATTCCAGAAAAAAAAAAAAAAAAAAAAAAAAAAAAAAAAAAAAAAAAAAAAAAAAAAAAAAAAAAAAAAAAAAAAAAAAAAAAAAAAAAAAAAAAAAAAAAAAAAAAAAAAAAAAAAAAAAAAAAAAAAAAAACAAAGTAATACCGACAAAATTTTAGCATCTCATTAAGAAATAGGCCAGATTCAGATGAAAGAAATGACATCCAATCGAACTTGGATTCGGATTTTGTAATATACATAAACATCCATTGGATTCAGACTGCAATTTCGATTGGATTTACTTTTAAATAAATATTCCATACCCAATGCCCTTAGATTTTGAAAGTCAGTTGGATTCAATTTAAAATTCGGTTTCGGATTCAGACTTGAATTCAAGTATACGTTTTGGATCACATTCAGATGTGGAATCATATTTTCTTATTTGGATTGGTACATGTTTTTTTCACATTTGCAATTGAATCTCAATATGTAAAAACCCATTCGTTAATAATACATGCGATTCCAAATCCGATCCGTTCACATTCCAACCCAAATGATATATAGACTTCAAATCCAAGTTAGATTCATGTTCTATTTCGAATCACCGGATCTGACTAAATAGTTCTGATTTCAAGTCGGCAATAGACATCAATGACGGGTTGACATCCCCAAAGTTCAGGCCATGTGGAGGTTGCGTACTGCTTCTTCTCTTGGTTAATCTTCTTCTGTCGATCATCTTTATTTCTTCTCTGTTTTCACAGATTGCTTCTTCTCTTGGTTAATCTTCTTCTGTCGATCATCTTAATTTTTTCTCTGTCTTCACAGATTTCTAGTTGTTCCCTTTCATTGGACCTTGTAGAATCTCAACATTCTTCTTGTATTTGCTGGCTTTTAGTTTCGCCTTCTCTACTCTCCAGTAATTCGTAGCCGTGAGAGAGCACAGTAAGTACGACAGATTAGAAGTTTTTAACCTTCCGACCAGCAAAAATGATCTGGCAAACTGCCCCACAATGACAAAACGTCGTAATGGTGTCTTCTATCAAACCAGTTGGCGAAGATGCAGATCGAGGCACGTAGATCCAAATTGATCGTCCTTTTCCCTGTCATCGTTGTTTTATCTTCTGGTTTGACAGTGGCATCTTGTGTCAAATCGGATATACATGTTCGTTTGTTAGATGTTCACCTATTTAGATTAACAAATCTAAATCTAAATTCACAATTTGAATCTGAATCCGATTTCTAGATTTGTGACCATCTCTAACTTTTAAACTGGATCCAAACCACATTATGGTATTTTAAAAACCGAACAACTTCCGAATGGGATACCATGCATTTGTTATCTCTTTAAAGAAAACATTAAATCTGAAGCTGATTGGGATATTTAATTAAATCTGGATCTAGTCACATGTATAAATTTTAAATCTAAATTCATCAACCTTATTTCTTAATCGGATGTTAAATCATTTTTCGTATCTGATTTTTTTTGTAACTGTTTGGTTGGATATCTGATTCAAAAAATTTCATTTAAATTCTTAACTAAATAGTAGCATGAATTCATAAGGCAGGGCCACTGAGAAGGTATGGTTTTTATATGATTGTTCTTCTCAAAAGATATGAACATTAAGGGAACCCTTCGGACCTGAGATTTGTGGATCTCAATTCTTAGATCTAAGATCTGAAGCAGAAAGTTGGCATCTCAACATTGTTTTTCATAAACGGCGGATCCCAAAGTGCAAGGATTTCAGATCAGGAAATAGGCAGCAACCAATCGTGCGTACGCTTTTTGCCTTGCATGCGTTTTCCGTTGAGATATGTGATGCATCTACAGTAATTATATCCGAAGCTGTAAAGGTTTATGTCTTCATGCGTTCAACTTCACAAAAATTCAAACGAAGGAGACGACATCTTTCGCTATCTATAATCGTCAGCTTTCATTTGGATCCTTCTTAATTTATGTGCCAAACTTCATCCCTCATGAGAAGAAGGGGAAAAAAGGTGGAGAGAGAGAGAGAGAGAGAGAGAGAGAGAGGTATCTTCTTTGTTTCACACAGCTTTCTATCGACATGAACATGGAATTTTGTTTATTAAAGGTATTTTAATCATTTTATATGTATATCCTTCCACTTAAGCTAGTAATACCCAAGTTTAACTGACAGATTTTTTTGTTTTTTATTAATAATGCAAAACGTAGATGGGATTTAACAGTATATCGGAAGGTTATAGGTATGTTTCTTTTTTATTAAATATTATGCGCATGTTTTAGTTTCTTTTGTTTTCTTTTTTGCTTTGTTTCATTAACTATTATACGTTGCTCCTTTCTTATAATATTGAGGACTCTAACTATCCGAGAGGTCACCAGCTCTTCTAATCTCTATATTTAAGCAATCATCCGATTTGCGACCAGTAGTTGTAGAAATCCACTAGAATTTAGAGCATTTCCTTTCTCTTTTTCTTTCATTTCCAGATGTTTCTTTAATTTCACGAGCAGCAATGGAACTGCTCTTGACTCAACTTCTTCGGTTTCAGAAAGAACAATTTGCATCAAGAGTGACAAGCGCGTGTGAAATCAAAATCCATGGCTTCTTATCTGAAAGATGTGGCCGAACGCCCACTACTACCCACCAGATCTAACCCAAGCTTCAACCATTTTCAAGACGATAAAAACATGAAGCCTCAATCGGATCTGGCTCAATTGGGATGCAGTTATTGCATATGTGAAACCGCGGAGAGTTTTAATGTAAAGATATGGGCCGTTTGTTAGGAACAACACACAATAAACTCTCCTCTCGCACTCTCAAGAGGGAGTTAGAAGCAACAAGGAAGAAGACAATGATTTACGTGGTTCGGAGCAATAATCTCCTACGTCCACGGTGCACAGATCTCTAGTATTCTCTTTCAGATGAACACACAGAACAACACCCACAAGCGGCGGCCATCCTCTAAACATAAGGATTAGGGCAAATACTCATTTGTACAAAATGACATATATGCACTTACATATAAAAAAAAATCAAATTTGAAATCGGGTAAAAATGGATCGCTATGATTCAGCTACCGACCGAGATCGCAGATTGAGTGTGAAAGAGTGGATCTGAAATTACAAGCGGAAGGGAAACTGGGATAATGTTTAGGCGCACAAGTCCAATGTAATATGAATCTGAAATATCCAATGAGGTCCAAACCCAATTATAGTGGCTTCGAGTCTCTAGATCCAATTGGATAGCACAAATGAACTATAACTATATAAATGTGGATTGCTTTTAAAATTGACGACACTACATATGCTGCAAACTAGATGCAAGTTAAAGCATGTCAGAGGCACCAAAAAATACTCTACACCTTGGAGCAAGGTTGGAGCCAAGGAGACCTGCATGGCCATGGCCATGGTCGCCTGCCCCTCTTTCAAAAAAAAAAAAAATTGCATGTAAGTTTTAAAAAAAATTATTTATCTTAAAAAATGTGGATTGTGGTCAGCTTCAATTTAGTTAGACCTTCCTCACACGGCCCAGATCTGAAAATGCACGCGGAATCGTAATGGATACTTGCCTACAGGAATCGCTTTGGATTTTTTTTTCCACTCGAAGGTCTGAATCGTATAACCAATAGACCAATATCTTCCTCCTTCTTCTAACACTCTCTCTTGGCCTAAGAGCAGCAGAGCAGCAGGGTTTTGGTTCCAATCTGATCCGGGTCTGGTCGAGGCATGCATTACCATGTCTGACTTAATTGAGTTTTGAATATTCAGGTCAAAGTGGACGAAGGATTAAATTTGAAACCCAAACTCAAACTCGACCAGCATCTGATCGGCTTGTATATGCTGCTAAATTTAAGTTCGACTGGGTTGAAGTTTGGATGTAGATTGAAAGCTGCGTACCCAAGTTGAATTCGTAGTTAATCATTTTACATCTTCAGATTCATTTTATATTTTCATCACAGAGCCCGGTTTTGTCACCATGCTACGAGATTATGAAGTCTCTGAATTTTCATCGAATGTGGTCTCTGAAATTTGAGATTATGAAGAGGTTCTCTGATGGAGCCAATTCATGGATCCTGCTTTCGACTATTGTTTCATATTGAAGATTGCGGAAACTTTTTACAATAGTTTGAAAAAAAAGAACGTGAATCATCCGATTAACTTGATGATCGCTTTAAAGTGCCAGAACAAGATTACAATAGTTTTAACAAAGTGAATTATTCACGTCGAAAAGATAGTCTTTGATCTAGCAACACTTCAGTTATCAAATAAACTGGTTATGGCAGTATATTAATCATGTCCTTATTAAATGTATCAAAACTTGAGGGCCGGGTCTAAAACTAATCATGTCCTTATTAAATGCATCAGCTAAATAACTTAGCTTCAGTTTTTAATGCATGGCACCATCCTAAGTTCCTAATATTGACTCAGGGGCCTGATGAATCAGCTCGTGGTGTATTATTCACTTTGTTGCAATGATGTTCATGAATCTGGAAATTCACGCATAAAAAAATGCGGCAGAACCCAAATATTTTATTAGTCATGAATTGGTACGCTCCGGATAAACGTGGTGCGCAGAATGTTGCAAGTTCAATGATGAAGCAAGTTGTATACTTGAGGGCGAGCGTTTGATGGACCTGGAATTCATGTCCGGAACACTTTTTGTGCCCCCAAAAGTGAAAATTTAGCATCAACTGGGAGTAAGTATTTCCGTCATGCTATTGGTTTGAATTCTGAATGCTTTACTTTTCCAGAATAAAAGTCGGAACCTGATCGATCCTTTCTTTAGTTTTCGTTTGCATTTTTAATCACTAGATCTAATTATAAGATTTTCAGCGATGGGAAACATCATGCTGTATCATGTCCATCTAATCTCTTTTAAAATTAGGTCAGAAGAGTTCGATTCGTGTCTCTGAACTAAAATATTTTCAGTCTCCAAGACTCGTGTATGGTCCGGCCGGTGGTACTATTTATGCAGCGCCAGGTTAACCGCAATCCATGGTGTATTATTGCCTATAAGAGAATTCCTTAAGCACCTTCGTTCTAATTATCAAACTGTTAACAGGTTGTGCAGGCCATTGCAATGAATGGGCCATATAAACAAGCGCAAAGCAATTGAATGGCTACTGATAAGGACACACTAACAATTCTCGTGGAATGTCAAGCTTGACAAGACCCCTCCATGGCTGCCGCTTCAATGCACAACCTTGGTCCAAAAACACGGAAACTCGAACCCGCCATGCATTTAACCATGTTAAGGATCTGATGATCAGCGTGCAGGGGCAAAGGACCGTCGGCCGGTCACTGGCGCCATGTTTCGCATGGACCACGAAGGGAGGGGAAGAACAGTACAGAGGCTGCTCAATGAGTAGTAATATGCTACAAGGACGCATCGTGAAATTTCATGTGGCTGCCGGTGCAGTGCAGGAGCAATCATGGCGGAGAAGGGGGAGGGGGGGCAGGACGTTTTGAGCCTCGAACGGGCTGCGATGGCAATCGACGGTTTGTGTTGGGATTTGAAGGTGGTGCCTTCTGAGAAATGCACCCGGAAATGGGGACATAAAGGGTGCATGGATCGATTCATACTGTACGTGACTTATTTATTTCTCTCATATTTCATTCAATCAAATCATCAACGAGCATCTCGCTTGATGCATATTCATGGAGGTGTGGTCACCACCCCAAGCCTCAATCATGCGCCTCTCTCTCTCTCTCTCTCTCTCTCTTCTCTGAATTCTTTTCTCAGATAATCGTGATAATTGCTTGATGGATCAAAGAGAAAAGAGAGAGACAGGTCGGCGGATAACAGAGAATGTGTGCTTGCTAATTTGAATTGAATTCTTACATCAAATAATCTTGATAGCAGGAGTTTTACCTACTTATGCACTTGAATTTTCATTAACTGTGTGATTAATAACAGAGAGAAGAGAGAAACAGGCACAGGTTGGTAGAAACCTAAGAATGTTTGGGTGTGTGTGTGACAGTGAGTTTCTAATTTACTTAGAATTCTTAGGTTAATAAATATTGATCACAGCGGGACTTCTCAGCTTATTTCTCCCACTTTAGCAATTAGTTCTGTGATTTAACAAGAGGGCGAATTATATCTCTTGCATGAGTTTTTCAGTTTAAATTGTCACATCAAAACAATCTTGATAGCAGGACTTTGCAATTTATTTATTCCACTTTCACATTAATCGTGTGATTGAATAAGGGTGAAGAGAGTAATAAACACTTGCATGTTATTGTTAGTGCAAGGTCAATACGACTGCGATGGGCACATTTTTCAATTGACTTTATATTTTTTCTTTTGTTAAGAGTAATTTGATCTTCTTTAAAAAGGCAATCTTTTAAAAAAATTTCCCATTTTGTCTTCATAGGGAGCTTCTTTTGTCTTCTTTATTAAGTTCAACCGGATGGATTGTTGGATTGATTCATATTAACTTATATTTGGGTGTAGTAAAGAGAAAACTCCTTCATGAAAACGAGCCCCTAGAAATTGAGAAAACAACAGGAAAGAAAACATGGTGAAGTGAGGTTCATGCTCCAACGCAATAAATATGCACAGGAAAAAAAAAGGAGGGATCTGGAGTATTTTTGGAGATTTTTTTAATATATTTTTTTAATGTTTAACCTATTCATTAACTTTTCTTTATTTCCTTTTTTACTGATCAAAGGTATTATTGTCATTACACTCTTGTACATAATTTTTTGTAGACTGACTGATGCATATGCCACAGCTTTTAGGTTCAATTTTTGGTATAGTGGGATGCAAAAAATCCAGAATACCCTTTTGTCAAAAAAAAAGTCCTCTATAAAGATTAAAAAAAGATGAAAATGGTTAAATATCCATTCATTTTGCAAAAATGCCTAAAATGCCTCAAAAACACTTGATGAAAATTGGGAAAAATAAAATTCCAAAAAATATCCACTTTTTAAATGATAAAAATGCCCCAAAAATCACCTTCTCCATGTGAATCAGAATGCCGTTGATCTGTCAAAGGAAAAGCCTCCTACAATGATGAAAAGATGAAAATTGAAAAAAGTTTAATTTCTTTTCAAAAATGGTTAAAACGCCTCAAAATGACTTTCGTTCATGCGCTTTCCTACTAAATAAACAATGTCATGACTTGTGCCCAGCCTGGTGCTCGCCCTCGATCTTTAGTGTTCTTCAAAAACATTTCAATCTTTAGGCTCAATGCTATTGAGTTGAGTCGACTGTTCAATCTGCTTTTGTAAAAGATCTTCCAGATACACATTCTATCTCTCTCTCTTTAAGAGAGAGAGAGGGAGAAAAAGATGTGCTGTACATGCGCAATTTTGGTCGATGTGAACTGCTCGAGAAAGCACAAAAGCATCCACCATACAACTGGAAGGAAGTTAATGCAGAAGCATCCACACAGTGCAATTTTCTTGCTTGCTTGCCTTGTAGACAACCGGAACATAGCAGAGTTAGAGATTTGCTTTTAAATGCATGGACCTAAAAGCTGCACTTTGGGTGATGCTGTTCCAGGCACTCGTAAATTTCACACTTCAGACATAAATATCCCATTAAGATCACAAGGTTGTGGGATCACTGTCCACTTTGGATGCCAACAACTTGCGGGGTTTCTGGCTCAACCGGTCGAGAGAAATGGAGCCACAAGAAAGCGATCGTTCCACACAGAGAGACAGCGCTATGGCCACCACCTCTACGGAAAGATTACTTATCTCAGGTGTCGTGAACCCGGACGTCAGGCCAGGTGGCCCGCATGACCTGCACCATCGGTGTTCGTCCGGCCATTTTCAGGCAGAGCCGTGTCTTTACGTCGTGCTTGGCTTCTCTAATTAATTCGACTCAGACAGTACCAAGTCTTTTTCCTTCCTCTCCTTTAATCTGTTCTCTAATTCAAATGGGTGCAGCTTTTGTAGATCCTCACACTGCTTACTTTGTTCAATTGTAATCTTCGTCGTCTTAAGGGGTTTAGTATATCCGTTCAGTGTTTTTGTACACAAGTTAAATTTTACATGCAAACGTCCATTTCTTAGTTTTCTTAATTCCGCTCAGAATATTGCATTTCTTGCGTGCATTGAACAATGGTTCTGATTCAACTGGAAAGTTTTGAAGTCGATCAATCTAAGGTGCAGATATATGTGGCCGTTTCTGGTTGGTGTAATTTCAGCAGAACATGGCGCGCCACCAGTGAAGGATGAACTTGAGTAATTGAAAAACCCCCAACCACCATCCCTCTGCCAACATTCAATATAGCGCTTTTAAAGGAGAGAGGGAGAGAGGAGCAGGAGCGGACTGGTGGCCCTGCGCTCGCAGGAGGTGAAGCTCCTCTTGGTGGCAGAAATCAGGAATCGCCATTAAAGACGGGGAAGGGTGAGAGAGGCGAAGTGCGCACCTGATCGGCAGCACCAACGGTTACATTATTCATAAAAAGGAGGCAAGGGAGATGGGTTGATGGTGGCCATGCAAAGGTCTCTGTCTGGTTGGATTCGCTCCTACACACAAAATCTTTGCGTGAATTTAATGAGTGGGGTCGACTGCTGGGAATCAGAATCCGGCATTCAAGCAGGAGGAGAGGAGAGAGGAAGAGAATTGGGCGAAAAGGGAAGCACTGACACCTCCTCAACTCACGATGGTGCAGAAGAGGAGGAGGAGGAGGAGCGTGGAGGGCGGAGGAAGGAGGAGAGTGTTCTGCAAGGGTGAAATCATACGCCTTCCGTGTCCGATTTAATGGCGGTGACAGAGTGCCCGCACTCGGCTGCTGCTGCCTTAAAGGACGACGCAGCTGGAGGATTTATGAAGTCTCTTCTTTTCTAGGGAGTCACGAGAATCTTCATTTTCAACAGTATTGTTGCGACGAGACAGTTCGACCTTAATTGCCTTTCCTTTCCTTCTTCCGCTAACGTCTGTTCAGTTCCACTTATAGCATCATTTAAATCAATCAAAACTTCTGGAAAATGTGACCGATCATGAACCACCTTTAGATGCTTTTTTGTTGTTTTATGTTTTTACATATCGAGCGAAAAATGTGACCGATCATGAACCACCTTTAGATGCTTTTTTGTAGTTTTATGTTTTTACATATCGAGCGAAATAAATAGATGAACATGGAAGGTTAAAACTCATGAAAATCTTATGCCTATATTGAATTTTATTCGTCCACAACTCGTATACATTAGATTGTGATTGGAATCTCTCTCTATCTCTGATTATCATTTAGTGGCTAGAGGGAGGTATTAATGACACCGCCCGAAAAAGGCCCTAAAGCCCATCCCCCCCCTCCCTGTCTCTCGGGTCTTCAGCTGCGTTTGTGTCAGTGATAGCAACGGTGCACTCTTCAACTTGGATGTTGCGCCCTACCACCTTAAGACACAAGAACATAGCGTTCATGAGAATCAAACTAGAGACCTGCCTTATACAGACCTCTAACCCGACCAGTTACGCTATGCCCCTTAAGGCAGAAAGAATAATAAGTTAAAGCTTTGGATGGACTTGTGATTTTATTTTCAAAAAAAGAGTGGCACAAACCAAGCATGCCATCACTACAAAAAATCCCGCCATTAGAGAATCTTGACAACCTAACTAAGTATTAATATTTATCATCTAATAAGAAGAGAGGTAGACGGAGACCGACTATATAAATCTTGGCAGAAATATTGTTGTATAAAAGGAGAGAGAGGGAGGGGAGATAGTGTGTGTTTGAGTTTGTTAAAAAATTAAGTGTTAGGTTAAGTCCAATTATTTTGATAAGCAAAGAACTATTTTTCGTAAATGCATCCATACATAATGCATCAAACTCTACAAAAATATAAAATTGAAAGAAACATCACGAAATTTTTGATGCATGAACTGAATTTTTAAGATTTAATGGTTCAATTATCATACACATCTCGGATCCAAAATCCAATTTAGACATCAAGCTTTTCTATTTTCTGGATGTTAACGATTTTAAAAGATTTAGCCACATTTAAGTAGCTAGTTTCAACTTAAAAGGGGAAATAACAGCTCCAAATCATCGGTAAGCATCCAAATTTTGAAGAGCTATATATATATAACATGGATTAAGTTGCAAATATAAAAACCAAGCTGTTTTGTCAAGATTTTAAAATACCCTCCAAAGGAGGAGAGAAAGAAGAAAAGAATAGCACTCATCAAATGAAACCCCTTGTCTCTTTAGAGGGGCATTTCAATCTCTTAAAAGATCAACTTAACTTTTATATCTATAACATAACTTTCATGGTTTGATCTCCTCAGAATCAATAGTTTTAATGATGTTCGTCAAATTTGGCACAGCTAGGCAACCTGTTTCCTATTTCCGATATATATGCATGCATGGAAAGTGAATTCTTGTCCACGTTATATATATGTATTACGTCATGAAAGCCATTATTGCTACAGGTTACACTGTTCTAGTTAGATCTCACAGAATTCCATCTATTCCTTTTTACGGTTTATGGCAAACTAATTAAAAGGCAGTTACCTTCATTTATTTTGCTAAGTTTGCCAAAAATGTCGGAAGGCTTTCGAAAGGCCTCAATATGATAATACACGATGGATGCTTGCGCGCGCACACACACACACATAGAGAGAGAGAGAGAGAGAGTAATGAATGCAAAGGTACAACCCGAAAATGACAAAACAAAAGAAAATGAAAAACAAGTGGAGAAGGAAGCAAGAAACCATATCCGGCGGCCTGAAAACCCTCGCAATAGCTAGAATTTCCATAGTAAAAGGCGAAAGAATAGTTCGCCCGGTGCTCACCACGCTTCTGCGTTAGCTAGAATTTTCATAGAAAGAGATAAGCCGTGTCTCTTACTGGATTTTTGTTGGCTCTATTCTTCTTACAGCACCTCTTTTCCCAGGGCCCTTTCTCTCTCTCAATATATATATATATATATATATATATGTGTGTGTGTGTGTGTGTGCCCACATATATATAAGCTTTTGATGTGAATAAAATGAAAAAGTTAGTTTGTGACCATGAAAACTCTTTTCCTTAGTTTTCTTTCCTTTCTGTTTTTTTTTTTTTTTTATTTTACTGGGTGAGGGAAAGGGATGTTTTCAACCGTTAGCACATAGATGTCGCTTGTGCTGGGTTGCAGATTTTTCATTAAATTACACAGGTTCTTTTAATTTCATTTCCTGTTTATATTTAACACATCACACCTCTGCCTCTGCCCTGTCGTGATCCCATGCTGAACATTCACATTTAAAGGCAAATCCATCTTTGTTGTTAAGTTTAACCATGTTTAGGAGCCTACATTTGTGACATTCTTAACAATTGAAATCGATCAATTGCATCACGTTAAAATGCATGTGTGTGCTATTTCATAGTTCCTCCCCTTTCTTTCTTAAAGATTACTTCTGTCATTTCATTGAATTTGAACCAGTAAAGGAACAAGGTAAGATTGGATTCTAATAGCAGTTAGGTGGGGATGGAACTGCTATGAACCTATGTTAGTCATGGATGAATTGGAATTAAAACCCAGATTTCCTTTAGTTCATAATAAAACTTAGTGCTGAAACTTGAACCCTTGATTCTTCAAGTATTCAAACAAAAGTATAGGAACTAATTAAGCTTGTGCTTTTACCAAATGGGAAACTTGGCTTTTGGGTGTTCAAGTACATCTGGATGAGTTGCTCGATGTACATGAACAAGATTTTTTACCTTCATGAATTACGCAGATCAGCTAGTACAATGTATCATTTTATACGAGAAAGCATTGGTAGTACAAAACAGCATTCATATCCTGTACTTGTGCCCCATCTCTTGCTTGAGCTAAATTCACCTCAACTACTTGCCGAATGCCTTATGCTTTACTCAAGTTAGCGTCCAGATTGCATTTATTTATCTGTAGTATTCCATTAGAAATGAAGGAACTCGTTTTGCTTTTACTGAACTGTTGTTGGCGTCCCGTATTATTTTAGTAGAAAAGAATCTTGCAACTTCCAAGTTGGGCTCGACGGCCTCATGTGGCATTCTGTTCACCGGCAACTGGGAGAAGGAGCTGGGATCGGGTCGGAGTCTGTGGTCCGGGAAGGAGACAAGGGCGTAAATGCGGAGCATGTCAAGTCAGGCGGAGACCGCGGGAGCGATTCTGTCCCAAATCCAATACCCCGGCCCTATGTGGATTGGTAACGCGACGGAGGAAGTGAAACCGTTGCGTTTGCGCGGCGGGTGGGTCCGGGTCCGAATCAGAATATTTTCAAACCACCTTTCGGGTTGCGGGTCGTGCGAGATTCGATGTAATGGAGAGGCGATGGGTGTGCAGGTGGTGTTAAATGCTTGGATCAGAAGTGTCGGATTTGGGTATTGATTGCCCATATCTGGGAACGCGATCTCTTCTTAGTTAATGGCCAAAAGCCAACGGAATATCTGCAACGTATCTTACTCCGTAGAGACAACATTGTCCACCCTTCCTTACCCTCCATACCCATGAATTCATCAAAGATCCAGTGGCAGCCAAAACGTTGACACATATATATATAATATATGTATATTCATCACAGACCCTGCACGTTACATGTCGTTTTGTCCTATCTTTTCAGCATTCTTACGCTTTCTGTTCATAATTATATCAACAAACCTACTTTTCTCTTTGAATTACGTAAAGTAGTGGGATGTAATGTATTTCAAAATATTCAATCTAGTTTCCTTTTAAACTCGTCCGCCAGTAAATTGTTATCATTCTCTCTTTATATTTATATATATAAAGACACATACAGAGCAACACTCTAAAATCACCCAACATTCAACCAGGACCGTCCATCTAAAAGCAGATGAGCAGCCCTTATGGTTTTGTTTTCTTTTTTTATTCCATCTCTATCTCCCCCTCCATCCAGGGCTGTCTATCCCCCTCGGAGTAAGAAGAGAGAGAAAGGAAGAGAGATGGCCATGTTTGATGTCCCCCGGTATCCTTTAAATATGAAGTCATCATCAAATGTCCCTATATATACACATATACACACACATACATACAAGCACACACAGCTGGTTTCGTAATCTTATTGTCAAGAAATTAGTGTCAAAAGTGATACAGGAGATTAGTCATTTCCAAGTATCCGCAACAAAAAATGGGGAGTGTTATTAATACAACCAAGAGGGGCCAAATACAAGTCCAACTATATCATGCGTGTGGCTCACATATTAGTTTGTGAATCAGGTTTTGAATATTTGTTAGTTTTCTCTTCATGACCTAAATATGACCCTACAACTTTCTTTGTTTCTTGAGCTAATAAATTTTTTGGGCGAGTAGGAGGAATATTTCATCTAACTGTCCATACAAGGGCCGAAGCTCTCATTTCACCCTTCGTTTCTACCACCCCCCATTTGCAGTATAAAGAGCTGATGCATTGGTTTGTTGGGTCAACCCTCCTTAAGAATTTGAGCTAATCAATTTCCAATAAAAGAGTGAAGAGACTGTACTTAGTTTTCAAATGAGATGTTATGTGCCTGCAGTCAGCAACCATGCATCAGTGGATGAGAAAATGTCTACGGCTGTAGGAGGTGGAAGCACAGAAATCGAGTTGTGTGTACTTGGTGGTGATGCAACAAATATGCACTGAAATAAAAAGAGCAGGAAGGTTGTGGTACTGTAAAAAGTTTTATTAAATCTGTTTTTTAGACTTCTAACTTTTTCATATCTTTGTAAAAGGCAACACTTTGTACTTAGTCAAGGTTATTTTGGTCATTACATATATGTGCAAAATTTATTGTGAGCAGGGGCATGCACATAACCAGTTTCCAAGGCAGTCATGTCCTCCAAATAAAGTTAATTTCAAGAATAAAGCCGTTTTTTTGTTTACAAAAGGCTTAACTGCGCGGGAGAGTTCATGTGCAGCAAAGACTTCAAAATAAGTGTGTTTAGGATTCTATCGTCTTTATATATTGCCTTTCTTGTTATCAAGTTATCTTGGTTGCGATTAATGTAGAAAATTGTGGAGATTGAGATTTGTTAAACTAGGAGGTTGTTTGGCAATGAGAATATATAGGAAAGAATTGTTACATGAATGTGCTAATACTCTATTACAATATTATAGACAAATTTATGAAACAGTTTGTTAATATTCCTACCACTAAACGACCCCTTAAAAAGTCCAAGTCTATTTTGATCACAATCATCAAATTACTTTTATTTTTCTTGAAGGGCGTTTGAGACTAAGAACATTGTATTCTTATAAGAATCTTAAAAGGCTGGGCCCGCCTAGGCCGTGGCCCCACCCTATCTGAGTAAAAAAAAAATTACATTAAAAATTTTGAAAATTTTTTAGTTGTCAAATGTATTTTTTGTATTTTGATTTAGTTTGGTCTTATCCAGATAAATTCGTTGGACCGTTTGGCCCGGTGGAACGACCATTTTTTGCCCGCCCCTGAAAGAAATCTTGGCTCTGTCCCTATTGAGGGGCAACAATTTTAGGTGGGATCTACAAGGCTGTTTTGAGATTCCCCAAGCCAAACACTCTACTGAATTACTATATTGTTACAGAAGTAAATGGTTGCAAGTTTAACCCACTCCCCATGGAGTAGAAACTGTAGCCACATGAAACGTCCACTAGTGGATCAAAACTTGCTCTGTCGCCATCGAAGTTATATCACCACACAACTTGTTTGAGTTGATCAAAACTTGGGTAGTCCACGCCAAATCTACGTCGCCCTGTGGCAACATGTAACATTATGCACGCAAACATTGATGCATTAATCATGTCCACAACACGTATCACTTGAGTAAATTCGCATCAATTGGGAAACTGTGGGAATTAGGGGCCATACAAGTTTCGGAGCGCGATATAAATGTCACCGTTGACCCCTACCAAAACAAACGTTCAAAGAAATAAAAGAAATTCAACTCAAACTGTTTTACATTAAAAATAAGTAGATGATATGCTTTATTCGAAATAAGTAAGAGTGCTAACAACCCATCGCCTAAAAAACTACCTGCATCCAAGATCCTGAGCTGCATCCGCATCAACCATGGCAAAGATGCAGCTTAGGACTTCACCCCACCATTTAAGACAGATATACATAACAGTGAACCATTGCATGAGGACGGTGAAGGCTGAGTTTTGACAATAACACTGCAACTCCTAAGATCAACGTCCATCAAATCTCATGTGGTAGGTGATGGGCAGTCCTTCATACAGTCCATACAATGTATCGGTGCATATATGGACCCTTATTTTTAAAGTCAAGGTTCACTTGTCATCTGCTTGTTCGAGATCAGGTAAGTTCATAAATGAATAATCCGGCAATATAGTTGTTATATTTGCTTACTCTACATATTTGATGAATTTACAAATATATGAAGTCTACATGAAAACATGCTTGTGAACTCGTTACGAATTATCTATAAAACTTAGTTTGGTAATTTTTGTAAGGTATGGTGGAGAGGCTGAAATCCTCCGGCCGTCCGGCCTCTGACACACGCATCGGGCTGGTGCGAGAGGCCAGACCATCCGGACGGCCTGGAAAAATCCACGTCCAGGGTATAGTGTATATAAATTCAATTTTGAGTAGAGTAGGTAGTAACTCTAACTTCCGAAAGCAATTTTGCACGAGATTTTGGAAAAACTGTCACTCGTGTTGATTGAACAATTGATAATAATACATTGTAGGTAGCCTGTATAGTTTATCAATTTGTCAACAGATTTGATAAACCACAGGCAAAGCGGTATTGGTCAAGCTGATGAGTTCCGTTCAGGTTGAAAGTTCCAAATCCACGTTGCTGCTTAACATGGTGGATGGAACTTTAAATTGTTTACATTATTATGTTAGTACATCCATCATCAATCATCTTAGTTGGCTCCAGCACCATGTACTTGTGTTTTTCTGTCACCAGATGATCAACTTAAAATCCATATAAACTTACGTCGAAATCACGCTACATGTTGATGCGGCGACCTTCGAACGTTAAGATGAGATCCAACCGTCAACAAATTTCTCAGGAGATTTCTCTCGATTTAGTGAACAACCTTCGACAAGTTAGTGAGATGAAATGGCGTTTAGAGCTTATGTTTTTCCCTTTAAAATGGCTTATTTTGTTGGGTACATGCCTCCAGGTGAATAATCGTTTTCTTAACTATTTTCAGCATCCGGTTAAACCACTTATCATATCTGCCAAAGAGAAAAGAAAAAAAAAAGATCAATCATCCGACTATAGTAGGGTGGCTTCAAATATCCATCTTTCAATTAATGACCGCATCACTGCATAAAAATATTTGAGAAGGGAGAACTGACAAAAAAAAGATTTGGCACTGCGACTGCAAACCTTTATGGTAAGTAAATAAGCACTTCGTTGCAGGGAAGGGGTTGTTGGAAGTCGTAAATATATGCACATAATTGAGGGAGAGAGATGATAAGGGGTGCACAGACGCCATTGGTGCTGCCATGTCTCAGTAAATGAACGAACTCCCATGCACAATAATTGGAGGGATTGCGGGCCTTGCACGAGGAGCACGGCGCGCCAGCCCTTTTGTCTCTCCTTTCCTCCTCTTCCTTGGCACGCGTACTCCATTGCCCTGTGACCTGCAACTCAATCTAAATAAGAGAAGCTCTAGAGGCAGGAACTTTCCCTTCATTGGGTTCATGCCTTTTTCTTGATGACATTCATCTCTCTCTCTCTTTCTCTCTCTCTGTAAATAATGCAAGAAATCATGGCTTCTCTCCCGGTCCCCACAGTAGTACCTGGTATCGACACGAAAATGTGAAGCTAAAATCTACCGTTATAAAAGGCCGATAGGTTGTAACGAGTTCAAATTCATGACTGCATGTTCACTGCTGCAAGGCTAAGACAAAGTTTAAAGCTTGGTAGGTAGGAGATTCTCCAGGTTTTACAACGGTGGATTCAGTAAACTGGTTATAACTTATAAGCTCTTCTTTGTTGAAAGAACAGGTGATGTCAAGAGACAGAAAGCAGCATGTGTGCCTGTTTGACATATAAGAAATAGCAAGCATCAGTTTCCTACGATCCTTGAGCAAAAAATGGTGTTACCTGACGAACCCAAACGATTAAATTGAGTGGAGTGAAAAGTTGATCCAGTTGAATATTCTGAAAAGATATTCGAACGTTAGAAATTAATCTTGTCAAATGCAAGACTCTCGGTTGAACTAGAGGGAGAAGAAAAACTGAAACCATTTTGTCATTTCAAAGCAATAAGGTGCTGAGGGCTGTGAAAGGTCACAATCTGAAAAGATCGGGTCTATCTCTTTTGAAATCGTGAGAAAGAGAGATCTCTTATCGTTATTATTATCATCATCATCAAGAGATCTTTGTAAAACGACCAAACATGGAAAGGCCACCTGATCGACGCCGTGGACCACTGCTTTCTCTCTACCAACCGGAGCCCGAGAAATCACATCTTGTATGGCGCTATATAATATGTCTTTCTCTAGTTTTAGTTGCGCATGTGCCTCGGATACGGGGACCTTGAATGAACATGGCTCATATATGTGTGACAGGAAGAGATTTTTTCACTTCGTTTTCTATAATTCACTTTCTGATCAATCAATGCAGATACAAAATGCATACCTTATGCGTACTCATAATTGCACAAGTTGATCATCCAAGTTGTAGCTAGGAAATCTGAATGTGATAGAAGGCGGCTGACCACCTATTGGTACCCTAGTTACCCTAAGGCTTCAGCCATGGCTGAGGAGACATAAAGTATATCTTTACAGGTTATATGAGTCGTTCCATGCAGCACCATGCGTCCCCAGTATTTTGTGCCGGAATACCAGATCCGATCTTAGGTTTGTCTGACTAACTTAAGACCTTTTTAAGCACAATAAGATCCAGTCATGTGATACTGCCCTGGGGATGGCGCTGATGCTGATGCATCCATAGTTTGATTCCCATTTTTGCTACTCATTTGGACTGCAAACAAACAGTGTCTGTGATACTCAAGTTGAAGCCTCTAAGGGGTGCAGGGAAGGGCAGGTGGCTTTGCATCTGGTGAACCACGAGTTCTGTGATATCTCACAGCTTGTGTTTTCAAACCATTTGGAAGATAGCGTGGACTAATGAATGGATTGCGATGCTCCAATCGTAACTAGAGGTCCATAGTCACGGCCAAGATATGATTGGGTTTGAGAATTCTCGTGAAGAATATAGAAGAACCGTCACTGGCAGTAGTAGGTCGTCATCAAACTGGATTCATGTACTCAATTCTTAATTACTTCACATTATATTACGCAGCCTCCACAAGAAGATTTGGTAGCTTCTACTGCCCACACAAAAAAGGGACTCTGACATTTTTGACTCGCAAAGAATGTTGTCCAAATCAGACCCGGCAATTAGTTGAACTTAGTACGTTATTTGTTTGGGATAAACTCTTGCACCATCTCATTCATTGATAAAATGTGACTTCTTCGGGCTCGAAAATATGGATAATTTGGAGCAGTTGACTTTGAATTCCTCAAATGCCTACTATTGGGTTGTCGATCGATGATGTACTAGTATATGCCGTTATGTGAATGATCTAACCAAACTATTTGGTTGAATTCCAAAACAAAATCTGACAAAACAGAAAAGCAAGAATTCAGAAGCCTTTGAGCCCTAGATTCCAACCTGACATGTATGGAGCAGCATGTGGATGTGGAGCACTTTCCGAGTTTGAAAAACTGAAATCAGTAGAGATTGCGTCTTGGTTCAATGGGTTCCACTGATTAATAAAAATAAAGAAAACGAATGAAAGATCCGGCATACATTTAAAAGCATGTCTGGCAGGCAAGATATTCCCTTAGGTTAGCTGAACCAGAAAACATTTGTGAAGCGTTCATTATTATAACAACGGTATGATCATCCAGGAAAAAAGTTACATATTTTGACTATAAAATTTTTAACTTCAGGACCTTCCCCAGGCATCACCTTGTTCAAAGGTCGTACGCTGTTTTACTCAAACCAGACAACTGAGGCGGGCTCATCATTTAATTTAGATCTACTTCTCAATCATCAGTGGAATCCAATGCAGAAAAACCGATGCATGTCTGTTGTTTTGAACTAAAATATTACATTTTTCTTGAAAAATATGACGTAAATTGAGGATAATTCTACAAGCAATGGATCATGTAAATCCATCCGTGCAGTTCCATTTATTTCAAACAAATCCGCAGGCAAGAGATTCTCTGCAGGTGCGAAATTAGGATACATTAATATGGCAGGACTAGTGAAGTTCTTTATCCTGTCAGGTGGATGAGCAAAAAATTTGAGTGATGAGACCGCTAGTGCATTCGACTATTACTCCTTATGTCTTATAACAGTGCTTCAACGGCAACATATATATGTCTTATTTATTTGCCTATGAGAATTAATTTTGAATTTTGGTGGCCGGTTAGAAGCAGTACTAGATAATATGTCATGGGTAGCTATATTTCAAGCACTACTGGAACTTTAGGTTTAATTTGGAATGCAAATTTTGAACTATAGAAAATTGTAAAGTCAATAGATGATGAAAACTCCAGGATATCCATTCTAACATTATATAATTTGGATCACTTTACTCTACATGCTAACATCAGGAGTCAGGAAATTAAGCCATTTCACCAACAATGAAAAGGTTTTTTCTTGATGTATATATATGATGGATCAATTTATGAAGAAAAAGGTGGAATTTGGCAAAAGTAGAAGCTGCACGTAAGCATTCTTTTGCAGTCTGAACTGTGGAAACTGTTGCTCAAATGTATGTGTTATGTCGACGAATATAAAGCGATATATATCTTCAGTTTCCTTCTTTGAAAAACAGTATCGGAAGAGGAAGATAAGTGCAGACTAAGAGTTAAATTGTTTTAAAATCCTCGACGGCATATGAATAGATATATCTATGCTTCTTCATTGATTATAATATCCCATTGAATTTAATTGCATCTATTTTAATCTTTGCATCTCTCCTCCGTTTTCTTCCACAACTTGCCCAATTAATTTCATCATTCACTAAGAGATATGGATGTCAATATATCAAATTTGGATTGGATATCTGACTGAACTGTTCCAAAAGAATCGAACATACAAAGAAATGAATATTTGATTAAGAAATTAGATCAGAATCAGATTTAAGAAATGTGAAAATCTATTCAAAATTAGGATTCAGATGTGAAAGTGAAAATTGGACTCAAGTTGTGAAATCAAATTTCTGACTCATATTTATATGTGACTTTTCTTCATTCATATTTGAATCTAAATATTTAAATATCTGAGAAAAAGCAAATATGGTTAAGAACATATCTGTTTCGAATCCAACTTATAATCTTTTTGATGCATTTATACCTCTTAATTGCTTATAATATCCTCTTGCATTTAATTGCATCTATTACAATCTTTACACCAACTAACCGTTTGTTGTCCCTATGCTCTTTTTTCTTCCTCAACTTGCCCAATTAATTCAATCATTCATTGTGAGACATACATGATAGAGGAAGAAAATTGTTACCATGAGTGTGTAACAATTTGACCCAGTTCCACACCCCTAGCCACCTTACTCCACTTTAGGCGTATAAATATATGCGCATGAGACCTCAGGTCTGAATGTTCTGTAACAACCCAATACACTTCTACACTGGGATGGGGACTCAGTTTGGTAGTTCCCAACACACATCCTAGCTGCTTCAGTTTCAGCCTCAAGAAAGTTGAGAGCCAGAATGATTAATAATTTAACATGTTCTCTTATAAATCATTGAAAATTTCGAACAATCTTCAATAATGGATTAAACCAAAAGGATATGGAAACCATTCTATTGATATGTGTGATGTGCCTTCAACGTCATGTTTGTCAACTCATTGGTGACTTCTTTGCAAATGTTTTTAGGGTATGAAATAAAGTGATCAGCTATCGAAAAGGAAGAAAAATTAAGGAGGGTTCCTCTCTGGAGAGGAGATGTACTACTCGATTCTTAGCTAGTAGTAGAGTACGACCACTAGACACACAGCCATACAGAGTTCCATAGTACTGGATTACTCACCCCGAGTAGCCAATCTCCTTTCCTTTAAGGAAGGGCCTCTTGGTTCATTTTCTACTTGATCTTCAATGTATTGATCCTCGACGATTTCCTTAACAGTGAGGGAAAATAGAGAAGCCAATATTTTGGAATATAATAAACTAGAATAGACATTGAGATTCAAGGAAGACTTCCGAAGGGGAAGCCAATGAGTAAATATTGTAGGAAAGCGCATTTTAAGAAGAGAGAAAGTGGGTCTGAAGACAACCATGTCATTTGTTTCCTCTATCTTGTCGACTGTAAAACACAACTCTCTTAGCTTTATTAATGGCTTTCTGAGACGTTGTACCGCCTTCATACTGTGACATTTTAGATCATAATGGAGGAGCGAGGATCAAATAATCGGAATTGGTACGGTCGGCATCTTTTACTTGCGGGGAAATCCTTATTTCACTCTTTCAGTGGTGCAGTTAAACAGAAGATCATATCAAGGCCTATGAATGACAAATCATAGATCGTGCTGTCGAACCGGGAAACCGCAATCAGGTGTTATAAATGGCCCCAAGACTTCGCGCAGTGAATCCGATAGAATTGTTTAAGATTCATTTACTCCAAATTTTAATTATACCGAGCCAGATGTTTGCACAGTAGGTATGTCTTTGAGGTGCACCATCTCCTTCCTCATCAGGTGGAGCCATTTTAACTTTTAAAACAATATCCCTCTCCGGTTTCTCCTTTTATTAATTTGTATATTGCTCATTTCCATGTAGTAGACTGCCTTTGCCGCAGCACGTAGTCCACTGGAGCGAATGATTAATGGCCTTCTGCTTGCGCGTTGAATTAATGGCCTTGTGCATTATCCACCTAGTGAAGCTGCTAGATAGTGTTGCATTCGAGTCGACCAGTAAATCCAATGGTTTTTAATGCCTTTGCAGCACGCCTTAATTGATTCATCATCGTCGATTTTAATGGGGTCGACAGCATCTCACTGCCCTTCAGGGAAAAGCTGGCAAAAGCTAGAAAAGGGTTGCGAGCGACCTCGTCTCTTCTGCAGTGCACTGTTCTCTATGCGTGATACATTAGGTAGCCAGAACAGCAGCATCAGAGAAAGTGAGAGAGACCAAAGGGCTTTTCAATGAGTAGAAGACGAAGGATCAAGGAAATCTAAGTTAATGGGGAGGCATATGGCTGGTTCGTTAGCATGTCTCCTTTAAGTGTCATAAAAGAAGAAATGATATGATTCAGTCGCAACGAACAGAAACCGCAAAGTGAATCAGTGTTCTGCTTTTTGTCTTTCTGGGAGGATCAATAATTACATCAAGCAGTAAAACCTCTCTCTCTCTCTCTCTTTTTCTGTACAGTGTCAGATTAACCAGCCATTCATGATTCAAAAGACAATCTTCTTGTAGTTGGGAAAGGTCTTTTTTTATGAGCTCAGCAACCAACCGAAACCTGAGAAAGAAAGCCATTGTTCATGCTAGGCTCATTAATTTATGCTAGACAAGCTGCACCTATTTTGGCCTGCTATGCTCTCCTGGTAAAGACTAAGCCACACTTAGCTGAGCTAAATCAAGCCTTACCATGTATATAGATTCCAAGTGCCAAACTGGTTATGTTTTGGGCCTCGGAACACCGGCCGTATGTTCGGGTGTCTGGAAAGAAAGAAATACCCTGAAGTGGTATCTAAAGATAAGTAGAAAAAATGTATTGGCACAAAAACCACAGAAAATCAGTTATGTTGGAGATCTAGAACTGGTTCCGAAGAATAAATGCCACATGCTGCATGTTGAACCTGTTCAACTTGTACCACTGAAAGCGTTGCCAACTATTTGGTTCAGAAAGTTTCATGTAACAAGGCTTCGCCCATTTTTAGCCGCATTAGTAGGAAGGGAGATGCAAGTTGGTGGCAATGCAGCATGCTGCACCATGGTTTTGGCAATGCTAGATCTCCAGTGTCTAAAAGCGCCGATACATTAATACATTGACGATGTATTTATGCATCGCAGCTCTGTCTTCGAATAAATGCATAATTCCAACGAAAAAGATTTCTTTCATTTAACTGCTCATGCTATACTTCATTTAGACAGTTAAATGAAGGAAACATAAATTTAAGCCTGTTTTTGTTATACCCACCAAAAGTTGAGTGCGTTTTTGTAGAAGATTCAAATTCAAAACCTATAAGTATGTCAAAAGATACTTCCACTTAAACTTGTACATGATATTTAAATTATTTTCATAGACGAGTTGGCTGAGGCTTAGCACTGCGGGGTGCACGTATACTAGGGGTGCATGCCTAAGCACCAGACTCAACCAAGAGGAACTAAATAAGTCCATGGGTGCTCTCTGGGACCCACGTCCAAATTGGGGGATGTGAAGCCCACAAGAGATAAATGGAACGGCATCCACTTGTCAAGATCTGACGGTTCAGAGAGCCTTGCAAATTTAAACAAGCATGTGGCTTCGTAGAAAGCCCTATACCATGGGTATATGAATCACAGAGCCCTGCAGAGCCAAGTTGGTTCGATAATGATCTACCAATGATATTAGGAAATCAATACTGTGAGGCTTGAATGGCACACCAATTTCGTGGAGTCACACGCCAACATGCATATATATTATTTTTTCTTTTTTGTGTTTCTGTCATGTAATGTTACAATCGTATGCAAGCTCAATTTCCAGGCGAGATTTTTGAGAAACTCAAAGTTTCTTCTCTCTTGATCCTTGTCTAACATTGTTTATATGAACACAATTCCGGTGAGTGAAAGGATTACGGCCTACCACTCAATCACTCAAAAAAGAGAGCGTAAACTCTTCCTTCTCCTTTCAGAGTCCAAGGCTGTGTCATTGTTTGGTAAGAAGATAATGTACTATAAACTTTATGCCGTCGTCAATTCCATACAACATAGGAATAATAGTGCTCATGGGAATCAAATTAGAAGCCACTCCCTCTATCCAAACTGAAGAGCTATGCTATGTTTCTTTGAGTTTGTTTATGTGGACAAGCAACGGGCTCATTTAAGAGGAGATTTTGAGTTCTGAATGGTGGAAATCACATCTTTGAATTGCCGTTAGGAATTTGAATAGTATTGCACCGGATTTGTACTCGTGAGACGTAAGGCTTTGTGTGATCGTTACGACCTGACGGGTTCCATGCGCTTTAGAAATTCGGGCTTCTCGCTCACGTATTCCCATGACTATGGACGTACCAGAGAGAGAGATCAGAATTCAGAGAGAGCAGGTAATAAAGAGGAGACGTCCAGGGTGAGAAACGAGGTGAAGGCTGTAGATTCGGCTTCTCTTGAGCTAGGAGAGTAAATAAGAATCAAGAGCTCGTTGGAACATGTGAAGCGATCTGAGCAGTAAGCAGACAGTGAAGAACAGTGTTCGATTTGGCTTGGCATGATGTACCAGCTTTTTAAGTAGCAATAAATTTATTCCCCAATATGTTTTTTCATATCTAAACACATGATCTAAAGTGTAGCTCCTCAAGTATTCCCGTTGCATGCAATAAATTTGCAGCTCAAAACTTATAACTGCAAGCTTGAGAAAATTTAATGATTGGCAAATCTTGCAGCTCAAGCTTACGTATCATGGAACTTCATATCATGTTTCACTATCTTTAGGTAAGGGGGAAAAAGTAGCTAAACATCTAACTTCCGCTAGATTCACTTCGTACACGATATATATATATATATATATATTAAAACCAATTATGTTGAGAGGGAGAGGCACTTTTTTGTGTCTGAGTGGCAATTGTGACGGCCAGGCAGAAAGTTTGAACTGCAGAATGCAGAAAAACTCTCACCATGAGAAAAATTATTTACTTTTTATACTGCACTCGTTCTTAACCGAAAGTCCGAGAAAGTAATGCGCGATACGATAAATGTTAGCAAGGCAAATTTGTCATTTTCAAGGACGGTGGGAAGCGTCCTGGAAATGAAGCAAACCCTTCCTTCGCCAAGTGCCTTTATAATGGCTATCGTAGCGGTTCTTTTTCAAACCCGAATATCCTCTCTCTCTCTCTCTCTCTCTCTCTCTCTCTCTCTCTCTCTCTCTCTCTAAACCTTAGGAGAAAGAAGAGAGGTCTTCCAGCCTAACTCACTTGATTTCTGGTGAAACTATCAGCCACCGACGTGCCTGATATAAGAGAAGTGCACAAGCTTGTCAGAAAAAAAAGCGGTTTTCCGGCTACTTGGTAGTGGTTTGCGTGGAAGCACAGATGGGTGACATCCTTACTGACCTTTTCAACGACCCTGGCTTCTGTGACACGTCGGCCTTGGAAGGGCCGTCCTCACCGGAGAACCTCTTCAGCATCCTTGAGACCCTCGACTGCGTTCCCTGCTCGCCGGAGGTCTCCATGCCACCCTTTCCTGTGCCACTCCCCAGCGCGAAATCGGATGACCGGAACTCCGTCACCAACCGAAAGCCGATGCTCTCGGGCTGTCGCCGAAGGGCTGAACAGGTGGTCTGTGAAGCAGATGCCGAAGCAAAGCGTAACGGCAGCAAACGGCTTAAGGCAGCGGGACAGAACGCTGTCAAGGAGGAGGTAATGGCGGACGGCCAACCACGCGTGTCACACATCACGGTCGAGAGGAATCGAAGGAAGCAAATGAACGAGCATCTTTCTGTTCTACGTTCGCTCATGCCTTGCTTCTACGTAAAAAGAGTAAGTTCTAGTTACAAGATCTTTACTGAAGAAAGAAGGAAGCAATGCCGGCATATAACTTTAATGCATTTGATAGTTTCTTTTACAAAATCACTTATAAATTCATCAGAAACAAAACTGAACTTTAAATTTCTCGTTTCATAATTGTTCATGACACTTGTTCTTGAGCACTCCTCATTCTTAAACGCTTCAGCTTTTTCACATTGTTTTGATCTCCATCAACTGCGACTAAAAATATTAATAATGGTATGCATAGGGGGATCAAGCATCGATCATAGGAGGGGTGGTGGAGTTCATAAAGGAACTACAAACGGTGTTGCAGTCTCTAGAGGCAAAGAAGCAAAGAAAAGCCTACAGCGATGTGCTGAGCCCCAGGTCAGTTTCAAGTCCTAGACCGATGTCAAGCCCAAGGCCCACGCCTCTGAGCCCAAGAATGAGCCTCCCGATAAGCCCAAGAACTCCACAGCCAGCCAGCCCTTACAAGCCCAAGTTGCACCTTCAACACCAACATCAGCAGCAGCAGCAGCAGCAAGCACAGTCGCTGTCTTTTGTTATGACTCCCTCCTTGAACTCCCCTCGTGAGGTTCACCACTACGACAACGGGGTGAAGGAGCTCGCCGCCAACTCCAAGTCTCCGGTCGCCGACGTGGAAGTGAAGTTCTCAGGCCCCAACGTGCTGCTCAAGACCGTCTCACACAGGATCCCCGGCCAGGCTCTTAGGATAATGACCGCCCTTGAGTGTCTGTCTCTGGAGATACTCCATGTCAGCATAAGCACCGTTGACGACACCATGCTCAACACTTTCACGATCAAGGTGAAGATCCTCTCTCTCTCTCTCTCTCCCTGAAGTTCTGTTGGGCATAATGTTTTTCATGTTAAATGGTTAGCAACTGGTTCGTTTTCTTCCTTTTATGGATTCCACTCATCATTTAAGGTGCATGAGGCGTTTGAGTTTCAGAAACTTGAAACAGTAGTTCTGCTCCCCTTCAGTTTTCAAGATAATAAACCTCGTTTCCTTTCTACCCTTAGTATAGTTTGATCCTCTTGAAACATGGAACTGAAACGCAGTTTAAAGAAAAATGTTTCAAGAAATCGGTGGAATGGGACAGTGCTCCTCATTCCATTTTGTGGCATGTGTGATGGAAGGAATCTTCATTCCAGGATGAAGATTCCCTTGTTTTGTGAAATGGAGAGACTTTTCTAGGTAACAGTTACGACATTTACTTTTTTAATTTGTTTAATCTAACGGCAGTACTACCAACGTCCGTTTTTGTACCATAATGGGCAAAGTTTGACGAGAATTCATTTAATTTTTTTCTGGAATTGAGACCAATGATTATATTTTCTATCCCTGTTTGAGGGAACTGAGATTCAAAAATTTGAATCATATTTCCTCTGCTACATGAAATGCCCAGGCATTCAACCAGGCCTCTGAAAACGAATCAGAAAAGAAAAAAGGAAAAAGTCGTCGACGTATAGCGTTTAAACGAACGAGTTCTTCAGCATGTACAGTATCAAGCTTCACGGGTCCTGTATCCAGTTACATTTTTTTTTTTCTGAAATTACCCAGTTCTTTGATGCAGATCCAAAGTGTTATATTCTGGTTTCTTCTTCAACTTCTCAACCAAACAGTTTAGCTTTCGTTTCGGTCTTATAGAAGAAAAGCTCCACATAAAAAATTCGACCTTTAACCTTCTCAAACATTAACTTGAGGACTCTAAGCCAACCCATCTACGTAAAGTTGGTCAATACTAAATAATGCTCTCTCTTTAGTTCTCTGTAAAATTGTGGCTGCTTGTGACTAACTTTTTTTGTTAATGCACCCCCTCTCTCTCCAATCTTGTCATTAAACAACTATATTCCGTGTTATTCAAGGGCAAAAGAGAAGATAATGAAGACGAGGCTGAAAACACTGCTAATTTTTACGGTCTCTGTTTTACTTTTCCCCGACTTCCGGGAACGGTAAATCTAATGATTGGGTTAATGAATCTCATCGGTTCTTTGTTTTCTGCTGCAGATTGGCATCGAATGCAAACTCAGCGCCGAAGAGCTCGCCCACGAAATCCAGCAGACATTCCATCAACCCTATTGAAGCAGAACTGTTTCCCTCTGCAACAACCCTATGAAAGAAAACAAAACCCTAATCTCTAGCTAGCTAAGAGCCTATCGTGTCCTTCTTTCTCTTTGTATTTTTCTCTTTTTTCTGTTTCTGTGCTATCAATTCAGCGAGGTGCTGCTACATGTAAACGATGACCTATCAGTTTTTTGTTTGGACGAATAGAGAAGATGCGGCGGCTGCTGCTTTTAATGGAGCAATTTAGTGACCTGACCATGGCCGCTGCCAACATGACAATAAATTTCTTCACCACTTCAAAATCGATCGCCAACACGCCTATTAATTGCTACTTCCTTGCACGCATGCATGCACACGCCTTTAATGGCCGGCTTCGTTCCTGTCGTATTGCCATCATGCACACACTCTCTCTCTCTCTTATTGAAGATGGAGAGAGGAGCTGCTGATTGTCTGACCTCGACCTTAACAAGTCCTGCTCGGTCAGGTGGAGTCACGTCTTCATCACTGTTCGAAATTCAAAGCTTTCCCGATTGATATTATATCGTGTCGTCTCTTAACAACTGTTATACCAGTGATCATCTTGATCAGAACATCAAGCTTTCAAGGTATGGATGATCTCTCGGAAACGAATTAAAGCACACTGCTTAGTAGTATCATCCAGAATCGGCCATTGGAACGAATCATTGGCTAACCAATTCGATTATGTGGCTAATTCAAGAGTTTCCCTTGTCTTTTTTATTTTAAAATATCTGAAGAATTTCTAATTTTTATGTAGATTTTCCTGTTTTATCCTAAAACAATATTTTTTTTTATATATTTTTAGCCGATTCACCAAATTGGCAGCTCGGCAGTTCACTGATCTATTTGAGGCGAATCGGTCGGAACATATGAAAAGATGTTAGTCGAGAACATGCATAAGGGTGTTCTTCATCGTTGTTGGTCTATCATTGCAAGAACGTTGTTGTTCTTGGAGTACCAGTTTTTTACCCCATTAGAAAGAGAACTTGGAGTACCTTGTTTCCTATACTAGGAGCATATCATGTGAGGTTTGGCATAATATTCTATTGCAAATATAAAAATGCATGTCGCGCGTAACTCTTCACGGTGAAGTCTAGTTCTGGAAAGCAACCAAAGAGATCTAGCTTTTCTTAGCACCAAATAAGTTTAAAACTGTGCTCAGAACCAAATATGATTTTTCTTTTTTCTTTTTTTTTGGAAGTTTGGCTATTTCAAAATCTGATCTTTTTTTGTTTATCCAGATCTGGGTTTTAGTTAGATTTCACGGCTAGTTTAGACACAAATGTGAAATATTGAAGAAAGTCACACAGCTTGTAAATATCATGACATTTTTTGAAATATCACGATGATGTAAACCTTTTACATTCTAGTTTTTTTCTAGGGTTATGGAGACGTGTAAGCGGTCGGAGTACGGCTTTGGGTCTTCGGTTTTCATTAGCTGAATCCAAATTTCTAACATTTGAAGTATTCGAATCTGCAACTTTTACAGGAAGCCTTCCATGTAATTTGATGTTTTGGTTTGCACTGAATTGGATAAGAAAATCCACATTCGACTAGGCATTGGATGCGGATATGATATATTTCATGATATGTATCTGAGTTTTGGACATCCAAATCCAATAACATGCAAAAATTCCGATACCATTTAGTTTTTTTAGTATTAGATCCGGATCCTATTTCGAGCCAAAATATTGATTTGCTACATCAGATCCGAACCAGACCCTCTCTGACGCTTGCGTACATGCCAGGTTTCCATGAACTGGATGGATCGAATTCGTTCTTCCGAAACCGAACCAAACCCGTTCAAATGCCATTTAGGGGGCGCATCTCCCGACAACGGGAAATATCCTTGCCTCAAAATCGAGAGCGGGAAACGCGAGAGAGAGAGAGAGAGAGAGAGAGAGAGAGAGAGAGAGGATGGAGAGGGCGGTGGTGAGCATGGAGAAGGGAGCCAACTGCAGTGGGTGGAGCTACAACGGCCAGAGAATGGCTTCCGCCTCCGTCGACGGTACCGTCTCCATCTACGATGCCGATGATCCCACCTCCACCTCCTCCTCCTTCACCTGCTCTTACAAATGGAGGGTACAATCTCCCTTCCCTTTATGTTCCTCATTCTTTCTGGTTCTTGTCCTTGATTTGGTTTTTGTTTATGCGGTTTGTGTTGTTTACTTCTATGGCACGTTAAGATTGGGGTACTTTTTTAGTTAAATAGCGTACACATTCTTTTTCATTCTTCAACTGAACACTCAATTTTTGTGTGGCCGCTCATTTTTTTAAGGAAAAATTATAAGTGAAAAATGGGGACAAATCGCGTGCGATTACACTGGGGATCTAGTGTGTTTTTTCTCCTTGTTTAGCTGGGACAACAGGGAAATCAAGTATCTATCGCCTTGGGTCCTGGCACGGATTTGGGGACACTATATGATCCATTTTTTTGGGCATTAGAATGTGATGCTTCAGGGGACTGGGTTCCTCCGTAGTCTGTTTGCCTTGGTCATAGCTGCTGCCGCGGCTTCTTTGTTCATCTCTACCATTTAATTTTTGGCGTTTCTTGCTTCGGTTAAATGTTTTATGTAGTAATGTAGTTCATCTTCATCCTAAATCGAGCAAATATTTCTGTTTAGTGGATCGTCTTTTTGGAGGCACATCATTATGAAAATTGAGTTTCATCTGCCTAATACGACTTCTAGAATTTGGTCGACTCATGAGGACTGCTATATTGTCAAAAGCGCGAGGCATGCTAGAGCGTGCGGTGGACTGGGCGAATTAATCTGTCTAAAAAAACGTAAACGAATAAAATACAATATATGTATATGTATATATATATATATATATATATATATATATATATATATATATATATATTAAATTATAGCTAATCATGCAAGGGTTGGTGATTGGGGGTCTACTGAGACCCCATTTTATGAAATATCTGTGAAATATTAACAACAAGTTTGAGACATTCCTTGATGAGAAAGCTATGATTATCAACTCATAACAGCAAAGTAATTAAAA
>JAANDH010001105.1:1928-66894 GCA_011799765.1 Nymphaea thermarum
CAGATCTGCTGACAATAACTACTCAACGACTGAAGAAGATCATGATCCCAACAATCAAGAAACAGAGTATCTCGGGGAAGGAAATTTCAGCAAAGAAAATGGTAACAAATCCTCAAAAAAGGGGATAAGAGCAATCGTTACAGAGAATCAACTCTGTAACAGTCCCTTGCAAAACTGTGTATAAATATATTTTCTAAGGAAACCTCATATCATCGATTCCTGATATGAGAGACAGTGGACGTAGGATTTCATCCGAACCACTTTAAAATTTCTGTTTTGCATTTTTCCTTTCAGAAAGACGGTCACAAAATCTCACAAGAACTCACCAGGAGTAGAGATGAGGGTGCAGTCACTATAACATTGTTGGATTTTGACAGCAGATGTTGGCTGTTGCGAATTGAGTCTTCATCCGTGAAATAAATCCTCATGTGTGCAATCAAAATTCACACAAAAGAGAATTGTTTGTCACTGATCCTAACCCATGCAAGAACATCACCATCAAGATATTCCTGTTCCTGAAAACACTCCTCAATTCTGTAGAAGGGCACAAGCCCACAGCTATCCACCTAACTCCCCTGCATCTCCATTTCTGCAATTGGAACTTGCAACTACGAAGATTGTGTCATGCAATTTACAAGCGAAGATAACTGCACACATGCAGTACAAGTGCGTAGTTAGCAGTACTAAAACCAATAAAAGGAAAAAAATTCCACATAATAGACATTGAGTTGGGGCATTAGATCCCTAAAGACTCATCAAATGCATCAATCAAATTCACTGCCTCAGAGAACAAAATCAATCCCAAGACTTTGAAGAACCAAATACCAAGAAAAGACACCACGCCCCCAATGGTCGAATCCCACACCCCTGCCATGAAACGAGCACGAGGGTCCAGCAACCGGTTGAGATCGTGGCGCTCGTTGGTGACCTGAACGACCACCTCTCGCATTTGCAGATGACAAATGAGCAGGAAGGATCCAATCTTCTCGACAAACAAGACCACGCGGTATTGGAGGCAGGCGAGATCTTGCAGGAAGGGGGCGAGCATGCCGTGGAGCTGCATCTGCTGGTCGAGGTCGTCCTCCTCGAGCTCCTCATGTTCCTCGCTTGGTAGGCCAAGAAGGAGCCCCGCTCTAGAAGCCTCTGCCTGTCCGGCGCCCTCTCCACAGCTCTGGCCATTGCCATTTTTAAGGAAACCCAAAACAAGGGGGAGAATGAAAAGAAAATCAAATGGTAGGGAGGCTCAGTGTTAGGAGTAAAGCTTAATGTTCCCTTCCTCAGTCGATTCTGTCATTCATCTTCGTCCTCTAGGTGATCGTTATTATTGTCAAAAACCATTAGGTTGTAACCTAGAATTTAAGATTCGAGGCTCATCAAGAAGTGTGTTTTGAGAGATTTTAGATCTCAACAAGAAAAGTTTTAAATTCATGCCGACATGTTAAAAACCATACATTTAAGGTAGGTTTTAGAGACAGCCGACATGTTAAGAACCATACATTTAAGGTAGGTTTTAGAGACATAGATTTAAAATCACCACGGATCTAAAACAAACACCCTTAAATATCAGAGCCAACGGTCTTCTCTACTTGTTGGTCATCGTTATTGTCAAAAGACCCAAGAAGGGAAAAAGAGGGAACGAAAGGGCATCGGCCAAAACTTTTTGAAGATCCAAACTTATACCGGCAAAACTGTAGGTTCTCTACAATATTTGAATTTAGCGAGACCTGATATTCTTCAATGGGGAATCAATGAAAGAATTCCCCAATATCTTAATGCAACATCACGCTTCACTCTCACAATCATTAAAGGAGCCACGCCTCTTAATATAGGAGCATTTACTGATGTGGGTTGGCAGATAGACCAGAAAATAAAAAATTTGTATGGGAGGAGGAAGAACCAGATTACTTGGCCATAGCGGCACTCCTAATCTCAAGATCAACACTCCTTAATACCATGGTATCTAATCTCAAGATCAACACTCCTCAAAATAATCTACATGGCATCCCTTAACACGTAAACTGAAAGCAGGGTTACGAATTTAAAATGGTTTAAGATAGGTTGCCCTAAAGAGAGAGAGAGACGATAAAAGGGGAAATATATAACAAAATTTGGGGACAAGACGTCCCCTAGATACAAAAGCAATCCACAAAAATAAAAGCAAAAAGACGAAATATACAATACAATGCACAGTGAAAAGAAAGGTGTGAATAGAAAGGAAAGAAGGGGCGGCACCTTCATTCAGCCACAGACGGACCACGGCGCCTTAACCGAATGGTAATCTGGACATCTCTCTGCACAAGTCGAGCCACATAATCTGACGAAGAGAAAGTATCCCTGAAGACCCTATTGTTGCGCTCCTCCCAAATGCCCCACCAAGCTGAAATGAGCCACGACCTCCAAACACGACTCCAGGAAGCGGAGAAAAAGAGAGAGAAGAATATACTTTTTGAAAATATTTGGACACTGTTTAAGATGGGTTAAGTCCCAACGTTTGACATGATTAAAAATGAGGTTTGTTTGCCAGATTACAGCAGCCGCACTTTGAGAAGCAAAACGTAGAAGAGTAGGAGCAGAAAAAGCGCCACATAAGGACAATACAATCCCCACCGCCAACTTAAGCAATATTTTCTCTCATGAAACCACGCACTGTTGCGGGTATCAGTTTTTGTGAGAAAAACATCAGCCATATATATAAAGACCCAGCACTTGAGGTCCAAGAAACACCCACAAATAAAAATATTCTTTGATGAGATCATCCTTAGACCACTCAAAAATTAAAAATTGTGATATGCCAACGTACGTTACATCATTCATGATCCTCCACTCTCGCAGCTCTTCTCATACAAAAAAGAAAAAAGAAATTCAAAAGAGAGGCATGGAATTTCAAAAGAGAACCACAAACGAGCTACCTTACATCACCTCAAAGTAAGCACAAAAGGCCCACTTGGGAAATGAATGGACCTAAGTCCGCATCCAATGAGTGGCTGATCATGTCATGTGCAGTGTACACAAGCTAAGATCCAAACTAGAGACTGAACAGTAATGATCTTCTCCAGTAAATGCAGGCAGTGCTTCAAATGGAGTACCTTCCTCCATTAAAGAAGAATCTCTCCCTGTTCATGGTGCTTGATTTGCTTCCCGACATGTAAAAAAAGTAATCTGACGGTCACGTAAAAGAAGAAGAAGAGAGACATGGTTAGTGCGCCATCTTGCTTATTCTCCTTTTAAGTTTGGCAAGAAATCCATTCTGCCATCCATATTCCAAAATGAAAGAGAAATCTCAGGCCATAGCCGCCAGAATCGTGTGTCTTACCTTAGGAATCAAAGATCGGAGAAAAAGAAAGTCCCACGTTTCTTTCACGCTTCAAATACTTTATGATCATTTTGTTCTTAGTGCATCTTTAATACTTCCTTTAGAATTGTTCTTAAAATTGGTCTAACTCTCTCTCTCTCTCTCTATCTTTAAAGTGAATGTTATTGTTGTGCAACAGTAGATGATCTCATATTGATTGTACAATTTAACTTTTTTAGCTAGGATATAAGAATTTTTTTGTGCATAGAAGGTATTATTAGGTTAAGAGATACTAATGTTTAGAGATTTGCATATATTTGACTTGTTTTCAATATGGTTTCATGATTGCGGATGTAACTCGTTTTGTTGTGAATATAAGTCGATTTTGGGTTTATGTGCATATGTATTAAGACGACTAGCAAGAATCAACTGCATTTTCCCTGTTGTTATTTACTTATATTGTTAATTTTGTTATTTTTTCAATTATTTAATTATTTTCATGGACATTATATTTAACTATTGTTTTTTAGCATTTGCTTGTTGGATTTAAGCATCAAGTTAAGAGCATCAATGCAGAAGATGGATCAGCAAATGTTTGAAGAACATTCCAAGAACACAATGTTGTTCTTATCAAATGCTTGGTAAGGGCAACATTATGTTCCTTGCATGAGACTAACAGTAACTTCGTGTACCATGTAACCATTGTTTGAATAAATATAATAACTTTGTCACAAAAAACCTATTGTGTATAAATCCCCCACCTTCTCAATAATCGATTATATTAATTAGATGTAGCATCTAGCACCCGAAATAGTGCGAAAAGAAGGCCCCGCTCCGGCTTGTTCAGGAATAGTGGCGTTGAGTTTTGTTCCACCAGACGTACATACAATATGTATGGGATTAGCCGCTTCGATGGGATCTTTCATCCTGGTCGGAGGAGAATTTACCAAACGTCTAGCATTCCCTCACGCTCGGCGCCAATGAGTTTTTATTTGACTTGAAGAAAAAATAAGACTATGCCTTCGCCATATGGAATATATAAGTAATAATAGCATGGCAGGGCCCAAGGCTGAGGCCGGGTGCCCCCGCCCTCATATTAAAAAAAAAAATCAAAATTTATAGGTAAATTTTAAATCCTGGCTAATGAAAAAAAAAACTTTTATATTGAAAAAAAATATTATTTTTTAATCACTCTATGTATTTTTAGGATTTAATAGACACTGATAACCAGAGTCCCGTATAAGAGATCAATAATTATTCCATTGATCAACAGTTTGCCGTCCTCTTTTCCCTGTTTCTAGAAACGCATCCCACTAGCGGAGGCCTCCTTGAGAACATTATTTTAATATGTAATGCTACTCTTATTGTTAATATGAACCACATGATATTTGCCAAACTAAATAAAGTTGGGCCATGCAGCACTGGATGCCCACATGATATTTTCCAGATGGAGAGCGGGCCGCATCGGTCATGAGTCATCCCTTTAAAGAATTAAGTAATTTGTATAACGACGACAAATATTTGATTTGTGAAAAAGGGAGAGAGGCGTATGGATTCACAAGAACCTAATTCAGTAAAACTGACGAACACGTCAGTGAATGTAAAACGGTTTTCGGAGCCGTAGTACAGGTTTTGCTAGACTGTCAGTATATGTTGACTTATACTGGCAGACATGGATGTCAAGGTATTTCGTTGGTTTATCGAAAAATATAACCGTCAGTAAAGTGTACTAGTTATACAGAGACGGAGGTCTCCTGCAAGCAAACTCCGGCCTTTTACTGACGAACTCCTCTGCATTGGTGAAAAGTACTTTTCGTTTTGATTGATAAATCAAATTTTTCTTATTGACAAATCGGGGTTTTGGGGAAGCAAATTAGACTGTATAGAAAAATGAACCCATCAAAAGCAAAATAAATACATGAGCTCACACATCTGGAAAAGGATTTAGACCAGGCGAATGCATGGAAGAAATGTGGAACTTTAACTTAGTCCAAGAGGCTTAGGGTGAAACCATATGTGGGTATGTGTGGGCAGTTGCCCACACAGTCCCACAAAAACTACTTATTTACATATTAGTTGACCATATCTATTTGTGTATTTTTGTATGCTAATATCCTTTAATCATTTTTTATACTAAAAGTTTTGAATGATTGGCATTCAGCCACAACTTTCTGGCTCCGCCTTTGGAGAGAATCTTTATCTTTTTCAGCGACCATGATATTGGCTGATCTAGATTATGTGAAATGATATCTTTCCAATAGATCTTAGAACTTGTGACATGATGAACTGGTTAATGAAGAAAAGTCTTTACACTAAACCCGAATTTGAACCCCAATTTACAGTATGAACGCGACCCCAAACCAATTTTTAAATTCATAGCTCAATGTGAATCTAACTTTTAAACGATATCTGAACCCTATTACAATATATTAAGAACCAACGTTCAAAATGTATGAACACTGAACATAGGATTATTTTTTAAAGATCTTAGATTCTGAATCTAAATCTGAATCCGAACGAATGTTATTTCTTAAAATCTAAATTTAATTTGATTTCATAAGTGGTTGCGTTTGACTGCGGTTTTAATGTGAAATCCATTGTTTTAACAAACGTCGGATCTCTCAACCATGATTTCAAATCTTTTATAGGAAGGAAGGAAATCATAGTTTTGAGATCCGACCCCGCCCGACTGAATTCTACCACAGATCACCGATCCGCGCAGGAAATGAAGGCGGGAAGCAGTTGCGTTTGGTAGATGGCCCGAATCCTTGCCGCGACGGTTTGAAGATACCGACGACCTGAAACCATCCTTGGCGAGGGTTTCAAGCATGAAACCAGCGAGAGAGAGAGAGCTGAATCAGTCGAGGGATTCAGGCAACCCTCGACGGTTTGAAACCGTCGACCTGAAACCCTCACCGGCGAGGGTTTCAGGCAACCAGAGGGAGGGATTCATTCCTGAACCCATCGAGGGTTTCAGGCCCGTCGAGGGATTCAGCCTCTACGGCCACCTGAAACCAGAGAGAGAGAGAGCGAGAGAGAGAGAGAGAGTTACCTGAATCATCGACGGCGGTCGAGAGGTTCAAGCCTAAAACCCGCGACTCTATCGACGGTTTTAGGCGACGGCCTGAAACCCTCGACAGAAACCCTCAACTCAGTTTCAGGCGGTCGCATAAATCCTCCATGGCGGTCGAGAGATTCAGGACTGAACCGGAGTTGAGGGTTTCAGACAACCCTCGGTGGCTGCTTCCCCTCACCGCTGCAGCGCTGCTTCAAGCCGGCGAGGGTTTAACCCTCGACCTACCACAGAGAGAGAGAGAGAGAGAGAGAGAGAGTCACCGCCGGCGACGACTCTGTCGACGGTGTCGTGGCAGGCATACGTTGAGGGCGTCGTTCGTGGTTGTAGGTTGAGGGGACGACCGCTCGATACAAGGGAGGGAAAAAAATCAGCATCAAACAAGGCATTAGAAAACCATGGCTTTTAAGATTCATGGTTCATCTGAGATCTGAGGATCTTAAATCAGCTATCAAACGCACCTAAAGGTTGGTAGCCAAATGCATGCACGCGAAAAGCACAACCCGGGAAGACTAGCAGAACCAGGCCTCTTTTGTGGGCGCCAAGCGTTGAGACTCAGGATTTAGAACAGCTAAGTGTACAAAAAATTAAATTCAATTGGAAAAACTGAAAGCAACGGAAGCATTTAGATCGATCTGTGTTTGTTTGTGTTGCACGCGTAGAGTTTGGTTAAGGGGCATTATGTATTAATTTAAATTTTTAAAAGGTACTAATATGTAAATGTGAAAAATTACTCACAAATATCAATATAAAAATAAGGATTTTTTTAAGGTCAATAGTTGTCCACACACCTGCCTCTACCCCCTGTTATGTTGTGTCTTTAATCTAGGAATTTGCCGTTGAAAATATGCTGAAGGACCATAATTAATGAAGGTCCCTTCTTCACCAAAATCAAACGACAAAAGTTTTTATGTTTTGGAGCAGGATTTTACATTATATTAGTAGATCACCCTTTTATCCGTACCAAATTGTCTGATTCGAACAGATTCCTCTCCCTGATTCCTTACGCCTATCCCCACAGCAGACCACGTGGAAGGGCTCATTCCTCAAATTGATGCCCAAGAGCTCTCTCTCTCTCTCTCTCTCTCTCTCTCTCTCTCTCTCTCTCTCTCTATATATATATATATATATATATATATATATATATATATATATATATATATATATATATATATATATCTATATATAACACGTAAAGTTACCCATCTCGATGTTTTTGTTACCCATCGAAAAGTTTGTCGTGTCTCAGGAAAGATAATTTGTTTCCAACATTTCGATGGCTAGAAACACGCATTAGACCAATCATTACGGTGGGTGTCTTACGGAGGCCCATTTCCTTCAGTACTTGGACGTTAGAAGACAAGCGGATTGTTTGCGCCCCAAAAGCCGAAACCCAGTGCAGACAACGGCATCCTGTGCCACTGTTAAACTAATCATAGCAGGACCGCCAGTGAGCAATCCCTTGCGATTCAGCTTCCTTCTACCGATCAATGGCAATTCTGCTTCCTTCTACAGTAGAAAAATTCGCAAAGGCAAATACAGCAAAGGAATTCGTACTATAATAGATAAAAGGAGCCGGACCAACGACAGCCACGTGAAGCCTTCCCCCATCCCCAAACCCATAACCGCTTGTACCCTAAAAGGAAGCACACTTGGACACGGCAGTCCTGAACAGTAAAAGAAGAGTCGCACATACGCAACGTTCAGGCGCCCGGCACCGATGGTGTGAACGGTGGTGCCAAACCAGTAGAATAAGTGAACAACTTCCAAGTTTCAACTGACTTCTCTCTCATGGTGGAAGGGAAATGGAGAAAAGAAGAATAAGGTAGAGCACGACGGAGATCATAAGTATAAAGATTTACCCTTCTTTCATTTTCAGAAGACTGCAATCTCATCGGACATTTATGTTATTGCCGTTGGCGGTGGCGTGGTGGATGAGGTTAGATGGGTCTAAAGAAGAGGGCAAAAAAAAAAAACAAAAAAAACGCTTCCAGGATTTTGCTTCTTTTTACAGTCGATTTTAGGAGACATCAGAAGTCAGATCGACGACGGAGAGGGCCTTTTACTGAGCTCGACGGCGGTCGTCAGAGGGCCATTGAACATGTTGGTCTGCAGTCTCCTTGAGCTCCCCGCGCCCTCGCTGTCGACGGGTACTTTCTTGAGCTCCTTCGGCGACCTTGTTGGGGAGGAGGACGTTGCCTCATCATCCGCCACGCCGCAGTTCGCCTGAGACGACGAGCATCCGTTCCATTCCTGCTGATCCACAACGTTGATCATCAGATCGCAGACGCGAAAACAACTAGTCAAATTCCTAAAAAGAGGAAAAGCACAGAAAAAAATCTAAACACCAAAGCAAGGGTATTTTGACATGATTTTCAGAGAAAATACCAGGCAAATGGAAAGGCAAAGAAAAAAAAAAAGAATGTTGACTGAAGCGTCAAACGTGTAGCATTTTCTAGAGCTGTTCAAAGGGAAGCAAATCTTGATCAAGCTTGCAAAAAAATTCTACGCAGCTAAGTGTAAATTTACGGTTTCAAAATTTGAAACACAGTTATTGGAATGCCTACAATTAATCATTGAGATCGGCGGAAATCTGAATTGCAAAAAGAAGAAAATTTCACAGAAATGCACAAAAGTGGAGATTTGGGGAAACGGTTGACCAGGATCAAGAAAACCAAGGCGATCGCTCCGATCGGGAAGAAGAAAACCTATAATATCCGAAATTTAGAAAAAAACCCGCATTCTTCCGCTTCCCTCCCTCTAATTTCTCGCGATCCCTTTCCCAAAATCGATATTGCACGTGATCCCTACAAACCTGATGGATGAAATCGCCGTCATCGAGTTTCCGTTTCATCGAGACGGCCGCCGCAGTCTCCGCACCAAAGCCAGCACACCCGTCGTGGCCGCCTCTTCTGAAAGACTCATCCCCACTACTAGGGCTCGCCGCCGGTCCAGACAGCGAAGACGTCCAGGGAACCACCTGGTTCTCTCCGTCCTCCCTTTCATCTTCCTCCTGCTCCTCCACCTCTTCCGCTTCAACATCGTCCTCGTCGCCGTCGTCCGTCTCCTCCTCGTCCCCCTCTCCAGCGATCATCCTCTCCCGGCTATCGACCTCGAGGTCCGACGCCGGCTCACCCCTACACCTCCCGACGCACTTGAGGCACACGGAGATCACCGGAACCAGCCGGGCCCCGGCGGCGCGCCACGGCGTGGGCGCCTGGCAAGACTGGCACAGCAGGGTCCTCGAGTGCCTCGCCACGAGGAAGTTCGCCGAGTGGACCTTCGCGTCGCAGGCCAAACAGAGGCTCGCCTGGTCCGACTCACAGTGTATCCTCGCCGGCTTCTTGCACAGCTCGCACTCCTTCATCTTCCCCTCCCCCAATTTTTCTCTCTCTCTCTGCAACAACTTTCCCTCTCAGAAATATCCCCGCCTACCGTCGCCTCCACCTCGCTTTAAGCAAACCCCCAAAAAATCCTCCATTTTTCCATTTAGAAAAAAAAAAAGCACTGACGTGCTTCGGCGACGGTATCTTTTTATACGCGCGGAGTCCAGCGGGGGAGATCCGGTGCCCGCGGCTCCTCTCTCGCCACGTGGAACCCTTCCGACCGTCGGATGGCAGTCATCGGCCGGTTCCAACACCCTCGGGATATTTCTCCAGCCGAAGCGGTGACGTGTCGTCCAGGCGATGGCCGCTGACGATCCGTCCGACGTGGCATTTACTAGTCCAAGAGCAGCAGGGCGGGCCCCACGTGAAGAAGGTGCTCCGCTCCCGCCGGCCCTACCGTAGCGCCGTATGGACTGTGCCCTCCAACCGTCCTCCCTCCGTCCCCGACGCTTCGGGTCCGGGTACGGGTCCGCGTCCTCCACCCTTCCACCATTTTAGATCCATCCAGCGTACGGCTCTTACGGCGTCCTTAGTGTGCTAGACTCCGGACCCGTAGACCCGGAGGAAGAAATTTTCCCGGCCGAGGCGAAAAGCGTAATTTGGGAGGACCGGATCGGGTCAGGGAGAATTATCGGGGCGGTTGGAGGGAAAAAATGTGTGGCGGAGAGTGGGGCAGCGTCGTGGCGCCAGGAGCGCCAGCAATAAGGCATCAATCCGATCGCCTTCCGGATCTCCGCCGCTTGACTCGGCAGTCCGACGTGGCCGTGGCCCGCCCCGATCCCCTCCCACGAGATGAGAGCCACCAGATGCTTCCACGTGTCTCCCGCATCTCCCGTCGCCACCTGATGACGTGGTGAGCGCTCGATGGGGCTGAGATCCTTTTTCCGGCGGTGGGACCCGCTGATCCTTGCGCTGACCGGGTCGGGTCCGGACCCATGGTCCAGAATATTTGATTCGAGCCCGAATCCAGTTAGATGAACGATTTAGGGTAGGGCCCTGTCTTTTCGTCGTCTTATCATCGTCGATTTTTTTTTTAAATTATTTCAAAAAAATACTTAAAAAACTGAAATGGTTAATTTGACATTAACTCCCTTAGATTTTCCTTTCTGCAAGACGATTCACCTCTGCTACCTGCCATGCCAATCTTTAATGTCGCACTATTTCTCTATAGTTGCAATTAATAATAAGAAGCAACAGAAGCGGAACAGTGTTACGGGAGGCGCTGGTTGATTGACATCAACAATTCTTTTCCAATACATTATTTTGCCAATTCAGAATGATCACCAATCAAATGCAGCTTCGTGTATCATAGTCATAAACAATGTTTACAGATTTTAAATCTCAATAAGAAATTTCTGCAAAATGATTTTTTCTTTTTCTTTTTTTTTTGTGTTTTATAGGGCTGATCTATTTTTGAAGTATAAAACGAGATTTTTTTTTTCCAACAGAAACGTGATTTCTGTGACTTACGCACACCTAACGCTTGGACTCCACCAACGCCGGCGACTGATCTCTTAATTCTCTGCGATTAGCAAGGGAACGAAATAAATGATGAAGGTGAAAAATTTTCTACTGTAAAGCAAACATTAGGTGCAGCGACCGAGCAAGACAGAACCGGACTGCTTTAAGGTGGAGACGATGGCCGCGAGTGTCCAGGCAAAAAAAGGCCGGTAAGGCGGTAAGAGAAGAAGCGAAGAATATTTGGATAGAAAAGCTCTACTTGACGTGATATTCACGTCAGAACTTGTGGTACAGAGACTCGGACAACTGCATGAGGCCTGATGGGGACGTCCGGTGTTGGAGTGAAGCCAAACACAGGTCTAGGACGGCTCTGAAATGGCATCTTACGCTAATCAGCTTTCGCCATTAATGGAGGAGATGAGATGTTACGCACAATCCGACTGTGCCTGCTTCGCCTTTATCGACGACGGCTGGTTGATGCTGCCCACAAGACCTGTCTTTGCCTTTAATTTCCATGTCCCAAGCTGCCGGCTTCTTCGCCTCTCATTGAATTGCCGTATATGAGGGAAACTTTCCTAGGAAATGTTTTCTTTTTGGCGGCATGGAAGTCAATAGAGATGGCGTTTCACTTTTGACTTTACGAGGGGAACAGCTCAAACAAAGCCTAGTTGAGGATAGAGATGAACAACGAGTCAAGCTCGGCTCGTGAACGAGTTTGAGCCTAATCATTTGCTTAACGATTTGACTTAGAGTTTATGAGTCGACTCGTTCAAATAATCGAGTTGAGTTCGAACTCAACACGTGACTGTCGAGTCGACCTCGAACCTTAATCGAGCATGTTGAGCCTTGATCAAGTCGATATATTCAAACGAATTTACGAGTTTGTTGAGCCTTAATCCAGTCGAGCTCGAACCCAACACGTAACGATGGATATCGATTATATTCAAATAAGTTTGTCGAGCCTTAATCGAGTTGAACTCGATCTCAACACATGTAATGATGAATATTAATTCTATTCAAACGAGTTTGTCGAGCCTTAATCAAGTTGAGCTCAAACTCAACACGTAACTGCCGAGTCGAGCTCGAACCTTAATCGAGTTTGTCGAGCCTTGATATATTCAAACGAGTTTACGAGTTTGTCGAGTCTTAATCGAGTCGAGCTCGAGCTCTACACATAACGATGAATACTCAATTCTATTCAAACGAGTTTGTCGAGCCTTAATCGAGTCGAGCTCGATCTCAACATGTAACTGCCGAGTCGAACTCGAGCTGTTTCCATCGAGCTATCTCGAGCTCAATGCGTCATTAGTTGAGCCGAGCTCGAGCTTACTAAACTTGGGCTTGACTCGGCTCTTGTTCACCCCTTAGTTTGGATCCTCCCTTGTGAGATGACCCCCTTGCTCATTGGAAAGACTCTTATAAGAGAATGAATCTATTCTTTCTTATGATCCCCTTTTTCTCACCCATTTTTTTTTTTTCATTTTTAAGTAACTGGGTTCGATTCTTATAGAGAATATTTGATTGAATATCGAAACTCCAATTCAGATTCAATTTGAAACTGTATACCAAATCTGAATCCTAATAATTAGGTCTGAATCTCTTTGCCGCTCCAATTCAATGAATCCAAGATTATTAGATCAATAATCAGATACATCTCCCCCATTTGCATCCTCAAAATGATTAAACAAAGGAAAAAAAAAAAGGATCACATGCACCTGGGACGGAGGTCCACTACATGACGTGCACGCATTAATGCAGATATATGTATGTGCCCTTACCAATGTCTTCTTGATTTAAAATTGCTAATGGTTTAGATTTCCTTCTTTTGTTGATAGTGAAGGAAAAAAATATTTTTAAAAATTGCCATTTGAAAAAGACAAGCTCTTGCATGTCGACCAAGCTAATTAATTATTTTATACAAACTTTCTCTGTTTGCAGTTTGCCCACTAATCAGAAATCCACATATCTTACATTCAAAAGCAAACTTAGCTTTTATTTTTTCCTCGTCACCATGGGTATTTTCATCTTTTAATTATAAGAACTCATTTTTTTTTCAAATTTCACTTTTTGCCCTCAAAGAAGAAAGACTCACTACTTTACCATGAAGGATATTTTTGTCATTATGGATCCTTAACACACAACCTCGTGTTAGGGGCCCAAGCATATTTCTCTTATTTGACACCTTCCAGCTAAAAATAATTGAGTGTGAGTTTCAAAATATTAGCAAAAACTAGGGGGAAGTGGCAAATAGAATCCATTTTATTTGAAAAGATACATGTATTTGTGACCACATATGTGAAATAGATAGGTTGGATACTGTGGGACTATTGAATGTGATGAATATGCTTGTGACTTTAAATCAGATGTATTTAATAGACTGAGAGGGATAAGGAATAATAAATTAAACTGAGAGGATTCGAAATCAAGTCTCAGCTCTCATTATCTAGGTTCATTTGAGATTCGAAAGTCTATGTTCTATAAACTTTAGATGTTAGACAGGAGAGGATCCAAGATCTGCTGATCTAGAGACCCTGGCATCTTAAATCTGGCATTTGAAAGCTTCTAGGTTCAGATTTAAGAAATGTCATCTGATTGGATTCAGATTCAGATTCAGATTCTAATTTACATAAACATTTAATTTGGATTCTACTAAAAGCTTCCGCTCAGAAAATTCACAATCATTAAGATTCATGTTTGGAGCTCTGCTAAAATACAGAAACAGAAACATATTTTTCAAAAACCAAGTGGGCAATTGAATCCAGCCATTTTTGAAGGATGTTGAGAACTACTTTTTGAATTCCCGGACAATGTTAGCACGCGGAAGCCTTTTGCGATTGAATTTCTGAACAATTTTGAGCCATGAGTTTGCTGCAAACCTGCAGTGAAAGAACAGGTGAAGGCTGTCTTCTCCTTGTCTACCGCAAAGAGGGCAACTGCTGGGCAGTTGGAAGCCCAAGTGTCTTAATCTGTCATGGGTAGCAGCAAGTCTGTTCTCACAGGCCATATACAGGCAGCAGCTGCTTCTAGGATGACCAAGGTTGCCAAACTGGCGGGTCCTTCTTTTGGAAGGATCATGAAACAGAATCTGTTGCAGGTTACTTTCAACCAGGTCAGAGATCTCTATGCTGCATCCCATGGATCTGAAAGATTCCTTCATCTGGAGAAGAGTGAGGCCAGCACAGCGAAGAATCTGGCCTAGAAAATCAGATGGAACTTGGTTCATCAATGGCCTGTGTGTCCAGAACCTGATTTTTTGCTATTCAAGGGAGAACACTTGGCTTCCTCTTTGACATCACACCAATTTTTTAGCATCGTACTTCCAAAGCCACAATTGATGTGCCCTTCTTCTGCAAGTCCACACACTCTCCTCTAGGAATGTCTTCCATAGTCTTTTTTTTTTTCATTTTTAATTTTGTCTTTACAAAAAATTTTCATTTTCAGTGTGAAGTAAAAGTGTTTTAGTCATTCACTATACTGACAAATCGTGCACCATTAGCGCATGTAACCAGGTTCGGTATTGGGAGAATAACCTTAACAAGGCATAATCTACCTGTGTAAGACAAGATTTTGCTAGTTCATAAAGCAAGAAAGAAGCTTCGATAGCTTGCCAAGAAGAAGCATGTCACAAAGGGCCTCAGTGAGCTTTCCCACGAAAAGGGAAAGGCCCGGGTAAGTGGATGGGAGTGCTGCAATACTCCACCCAGTAGCTCTGCTGATCATATCAACTCTGTCTGCTTCCACATGAAAACTGAAAAAGGCTAGACTTGATTTTATTTATCATGCCAGCCGTGTCCGAGAGATCTGGAAAACTTCATTTATGGACTGCGCAGAGGAAAAACTAGCTAAGGAAAAACAAAGGATGTCGTCAGCGTATATGATGTTCACCTGGCCAAAATCTTGGACGAATCATGAAGGAACTTTTAGCCATCGTTGGAATATCTCCATCGCCACTATAAAGAGACAGGGAGAGATGGGGTCCCGTTGCCTGATACACCTATTGGGGTGGAAGCCAAGGAAAAGCAAGGCATGATGAAGAAACCTCCAGTTCAGTTCATCGTAAGCTTTGGACAAATCCACTTTCTCTCGACATTGAACTTGGGGTTCGGTTTACAAGTTTGGTCTACCCATTGTTTCTTTTACACCAACTCATTTTTCATGGCCCGGTCTCAACCTCACTTTCCACTTATCACCAAACAATTCTTCTGCTATCTAATCTAAAAGTTTTATAAATGACAAAGAAGCATTTCAACAAGTAAACACCATGCTATGTTGCAGAAGATGGCGTGCAACAACGGGAAGACATGAGCTGGGATCTTGAACTTGTCCCCTTTCATAGTTAAGCGTGATTACCGCTAAGACTTCATACAGAATAGCAACCAGATTTGGAGATCATGATCTTGGTAAGCTTTGAAAACTGTTGAACGTTACTCCTTGTAACAGTCGAAGAAGATCGCCCAAAATCAAGGAATCAGAGATTGCCCAAAATCAAGGAATCAGAGATCGCCCAAATCAAGAGAATGAGTTGTTAGACGTTGCAGATTGAGAAATCGCAACTAATTAAGAATGATGATCTTGTACGAATAGAAATCAGGGATATGATCGTTCCTTGATTCTTATCCCATTGCCTCTATATATACCTTGTAAATGATTCATAGTAAAACAATGAGAAATACTGTTTCTTTCTCCTCACCATTGTTCCTATTCCTCTTCTTTTAACATGGTATCAGAGCCAGGTTTGCAAACGTGAGGAATAGAAGAAAAATCGAGGGTTCTACCACCTACCTTCTTGTTGTCCGCCAGAAGGTCGCCGTCCCTCTTCTGCTCACAACCGCCTACCTTCTTGCTGTCCGCCAGAAGGTCGCCGTCCCTCTTCTGCTCACAAGCAGCAGACTAGATCTTGGGGAAATCCCAATTTTTGTCGGAGGAATAGAAGAGATCTGCTTGAGCCATCCTCTGCATCACCCACTTAACGCTGCATCTTCGTCCTCTGTTCTTCGTTCGAGCCTTTTGAATCGCCCGAGCGTCTCTGCTCCACGAGCCCTAGCCCTCTGCCGCTCGTCTCTGGCGTTGCATCGCCCGAGACTTTCTGCACCACGAGCCCTAGCTCTCCGCCGCTCGTCTCTGCATCACCCGAGCGCCGCTCGTCTCTGCATCACCCGAGCGTCTCTGCCGCTCGTCTCTACATCGCTCGAGCGCCCGCTCGAACGACCGCTGGAGCGCCCGCTCGTTCAATTTTTTTTTTTTTTTTTTTTTTTATCGGCCAGCGCTCTGTGTCGCCCGCTCACTCGAGCGCCTGCGCTCTGCGTCGCACGCTCGCCACTCGAGCGCCGGTTCCTGCATCGCCTGCTCGAGCACTCGCTCGAGCGCCTGCTCCTGCACACAAGCGCCCTCTTCGCTTTTGTCTTTTTTTTTAATCTTATATTCGTCCGGGAAAGCTCCGACCCTTGTGAGACTGGGGCGTCTACTTCCTGCGGTGTTCTCTCACTGGGGACTTGTGAAGGGGATCTTCGTACAAGCGTCTGGTTAATTATTTTTATGTTATTATGGCAGATCTTCATGGAACGTCTGGTAATTCCATATCAACCAATCAAGAAGATAGTCCATTCTTTTTTCATCATTCGGACAACCCTGGTACGTGTCTTGTATCCCAACAGCTCACTGGAGATAATTATGAAACGTGGAGAAGAGCCATGACCATGGCTCTTTTAGCCAAAAATAAGATGGGTTTTGTTGATGGTTCTATTCTGAAACCCACGGGTCCCCACTCTCTCATTGTTTCTTGGGAGAGATCCAACAACATGGTACTTTCTTGGCTGCTGAATTCTCTTCACAAGTCATTGACTTCAACAGTCGTTTATGCCACAAATGCTGCAGACGTTTGGCATGAATTAAAGGCTAGGTTCTCACGGTCAAATGCTCCACGTCTTTATCAAATCCAACAACAGATTATTAACTGCAAGTAGGGACAATCTTCCATTAGTGCGTATTACACGCAAATCAAGGGCCGTTGGGATGAGTATGATTCGCTTGTCACTCTTCCCACCTGTGAATGTGGAGCTATGAGGAAAGCACATGACATTCAAGAACATGATATATTAATTCAGTTCTTGATGGGGCTGAATGAAAGCTATGGAGCGATTCGTAGCCAGATCTTACTCATGGATCCTGTCCCCAACACGTCCAAAGCTTACGCCCTGCTGGTTCAAGAGGAATGCCAACGAGATCTTCACGTTCCCCTACAATCTGACAACATTTCAGCAGTTATTGTGAGAAAACAGAATCATGACAACAATCGCTTTAAGGGTCGAACCAGACCTCAATGTGAACACTGTGGACGCCTTGGGCATATTAAGGCTCGCTGCTACCTCCTTCATGGTTTTCCCAAGAAGAGCACTTCTAATGGCCAACGATAGCAGCCTCAAGCAAACCTTCATTCTACCAATGATGCATTGTCAATTCCTCCATCCACAAAGTCTCAAGAGCAATCGCCTCCCCTCACACCAGAACTATACCATCAGTTTATGGAATTTATAAATTCCAAAACACCCAAGGTCAACCTGGCAGGTATGTTAGAGTCACCCATTGTTTGTTTAGTTTCCTCTCAAGTATGGATAATTGATACCGGAGCTACACACCATATTACTAATTGCTTGTCTAACCTCGTTTCCCCTTCTTTAGCTCAATCTAATCCCGTTAAGCTCCCTAATGGTTCCACCACTCCAGTCACCCATGTTGGTCAGTTGTATTTAAATTCTTCTATTACGTTACATCATGTCTTATGTGTTCCCACCTTTTCTTGTAACCTTTTATCTGTGTCCAAGTTAGTTGCTCAAAACAATTGTCAAGTTACCTTTGATACTCATTCTTGTACCATTCAGGACCGACGCTCGATGAAGACGATTGGGAAGGGTAGAATGCAGAATGGCTTGTATATCCTTGAGGATGAAGAACCACGCGCCGCCGCTGCCTCACCAAACCAATCTGTTCTATGGCATGTTAGACTCGGTCACCCTTCATTTGCTCGCTTAAAGTCCTTGTTTAATTTCATTGATTCCTCTCATGAGCATTGCTCCATATGTTATCTTGCCAAACAAACTCGTTTACCTTTTCCTAATAGTTCAATATCCACTACTAGCATATTTCAATTGATTCATTGTGATATTTGGGGAGGTTACAATACACCTACACTGTCTGGCGCTCATTATTTCCTCACTGTTGTGGATGATTTCTCACGTTGCACATGGGTTTTTCTCATGCGCTATAAATCTGAGGCATTCTTTTATATTCAAAAATTTATCAATTTAGTGGAAAATCAATTTCAAACCTCCATTAAAAAAATCCGAAGTGATAATGGAGCTGAATTTTTTTCTACAAATATGGAAAATTTTTTACATCATAAAGGCATCGAGTGTCAACATTCTTGTGTCGCCACTCCTCAGCAAAATGGAGTGGTTGAACGCAAACACAAAGATATTTTAAATATTGCTCGTGCCCTTCGTTTTCAAGCATGTTTGCCTATAAAATTTTGGGGGGAATGTGTTTTAACTGCTGCTTATTTACTCAATCGTCTGCCTACTCATCCTTTACAAGAAAAAACCCCCTATGAAGTTCTTTATGGACAAACGCCCAAATATAATCACATTCGTGTTTTTGGTTGCCTGTGTTATGCATATAACATTGGCAAAACTCATAAATTTGACTCACGATCACGTAAGTGTGTCTTTCTCGGATATCCTTATGGTCAAAATGCCTATAAACTCTATGATCTTGACACCAATGAAATTTTCACTAGTCGAGACGTTAAGTTTATAGAAAATACATTTCCTTTTCAAAACCACCAAGTCCAAGATAGTGAAGTTGTTATACCTCTACCATCTCAAGAATCACTTGAATATGTACCACAACCTTCCCCAACCAACCCACCACAACCTCTTCCACCTCAATCACCTACACCCTCACCACCGGCACCACCATTAGATCACCATCAACCTAACATCGTTGACACTGTTGCCCCCCACCTTGATTCCTCTGACACTCAATTGCGGCGATCAACTAGATGGCGCGTTCCACCTTCACACCTTAAGGAATATCAATGTCATTCCATCACCCACCCCACATCTTCTGAATCGACGTCGGCACATATGCAACTTAAAGGAACGAGGTACCCCCTATGTCACTACCTTCATTTAGACAAGTTTTCTCCCACTTATCAAGCTTTCCTTACATCTATCCTCAATCACCATGAGTCGTCCACCTTCCAAGAGGCAATGCAACATCAAGAATGGAGAGATGCTATGGCAGTTGAAATTCGGGCACTAGAAGCCAACTCAACTTGGGATATCGTTTCTCTTCCACCAGGAAAACACCCTATTGGCTGCCGATGGGTCTATAAAATCAAGTATCATGCCAATGGTACTATTGAACGTTATAAAGCTCGACTCGTTGCTAAAGGGTATACTCAAACCGAAGGCATTGATTACACAGAGACAGTTTCTCCGGTTGCTAAAATCACCACTATTCGATGTCTTTTATCAGTTGCAGCCATCAAAGGTTGGAGTCTTTCTCAAATTGATGTCAACAATGCCTTCCTCCATGGTGATCTACATGAAGAAGTCTACATGACACTGCCTCCCGGGTTTACCCGACAGGGGGAGAACAAGGTGTGTCGGCTAAACAAATCCTTATATGGTCTCAAACAGTCATCTCGCAACTGGTTTTTTAAACTATCAGAGACTCTCAAACACCTTGGCTTCTTTCAATCTAAGGCTGATTATTCCTTGTTCTTCAATATCAATAAACAAGGCAGTATTTTCATCATTGTGTATGTTGATGATATAATCATTGCGGGAGACAATCGTGATGCCATTGAGAAACTGAAAGTCATCCTCAATAACAAATTTCAATTGAAGGATTTGGGAGATTTAAAATATTTCTTGGGTATTGAAGTAGCCCGATCCAAGAAAGGGATTTTTTTATCCCAAAAGAAGTACACACTGGATATCTTACATGAAGCAGGATATAGTGGTGCCAAACCTAGTGAAACACCCATGGAGCAACATTTAAAGTTGGATGATGAAAAAGGGCAACTATTACAAGATCCCACTTTTTTCAGGAAAATAATCGGTCGTTTGGTCTATCTAACCATTACACGACCTGACATTATGCACAGTGTTCACATGTTGAGTCAGTTCATGTCGCAGCCAAGAACAACACACTTAGAGGCAGCTTTCAGGATCCTTCGCTACATCAAATCTACAGCAAGTTATGGGGTCTTCTTATCATCCCATAGTGATATGATAGTCAAAGCCTTTTGTGATTCAGATTGGGCATCTTGCCCAATGACAAGGAGGTCCACTTCAGGTTTTTGCATTTTCATTGGAGAAAGTCCAATATATTGGAAAGTTAAGAAACAAACAACTGTTTCAAGGTCTTCAGCAGAAGCCGAATATAGAACAATGGCTTTGACTTCTTGTGAGATGACTTGGATAAAGTACATTCTTAATGATTTTGGAATTATTCTTCATCAACCAATGGAATTACATTGTGACAATCAAGCAGCAATACACATATCTGCAAATCCGGTGTTTCACGAAAGAACGAAACATATTGAAATCGACTGCCATGTCATTCGAGAGAAGATCCAAAGAAAGGAGATTTGTACTAAGCAAATTGACACTGAAAATCAAACTGCAGACATTTTTACTAAGGCATTGGGAAAAGACTCGTTTGTAAAATTCAGATGCAAGTTGGGTCTCATCGATCCTGGAGCACCAACTTGAGGGGGGAGTGTTGAACGTTACTCCTTGTAACAGTCGAAGAAGATCGCCCAAAATCAAGGAATCAGAGATTGCCCAAAATCAAGGAATCAGAGATCGCCCAAATCAAGAGAATGAGTTGTTAGACGTTGCAGATTGAGAAATCGCAACGAATTAGGAATGATGATCTTGTACGAACAGAAATCAGGGATATGATCGTTTCTTGATTCTTATCCCATTGCCTCTATATATACCTTGTAAATGATTCATAGTAAAACAATGAGAAATACTGTTTCTTTCTCCTCACCATCGTTCCTATTCCTCTTCTTTTAACAAAAACCACTGGGCCGCACTCAAATTTCCAAAGGAATGACAAGTAGATCCACAAAGGGTTTGGCGGAATGGCTTGGAGTGGGAGCGAGTAGGCGGTCAGTCTTTCTTTCTTTTTGTGTGCCTGGGGTGTCAACTTCATGTACTGCTAAAAGGGAGTCACCGATGTGTTTCGACTACGGACATCCGTTCATTCTGGTCAGTGAGTCCAAAAGAATGAGAGATAGATCTGCAAGGGGTTTGGCGGAATGGCTTGGAGTGGGGACTAGTAGGTAGGGATATCAATATATCTGATTTGAACGGATATCAAATTGAACCAATTTGAAAAAATCGGATATGGAAAAAATTTTAATATCCGATTAAGAAATCGGATCGGACTCGGATTTAAGAAATGTCATCCCATTGATTTCGGATTTGGATTTGAATATACGTAAATATGCTATCTGATTTGGATATGGCTTCAAATCGGATTTATTTTTGGATAAATGTCATATATGACACATGAGTATGGATTTGGCTCTTGCTCGGTTAGTGGGATAACCCTACATGAAAGTGCGAAGTATTTGAGTAGTGATAGCCGATAGATAGTTAAAAAGCGAGCTTTGAAGGCCATTCCCGGAACACCGACATCATACCGACAATAATGCACTAATGTTATTAAAATAAAATTTATTTGGCAATAATTAGCAACATATTTAATATTTTCATAATTGTTAAAAAAATATAAACCAGCGTTTTCAGTAATAATAAATAATAGCCTTATATAAATTAATTAACCATAGGTTATCACAATATAGTTGATGAAGTCAGATCGAGTTAATGTGATACAAGGATCAAAACACCCTCCAGAAAAGTAAATGCGATGTCTCTTTAATTTAACGATGCTGAACCATGACCGACTACAGCTAAATTAGTTAAAATTTTAGAGGGCATTTGATGGCTTTGAATCTTGATTTTAGAATTGAAAATCTTGAAACAAACTTCGAACTCAAATTAGAATTGGAACGAAAAAATCAGTTTTTTTTTTTTTTGTGTGTGTTTGATAGTCTAAAATTTTGATTACAGAATTGAAAATGACGTGTTTTGTAGAACAAGAACTAAAATTCTATAATTGGTAAATTTAAACCATCAAGATGATAAAAAAACAAATTTAAATTTCTGGAATCACAACTCCACCTCTAGTGTAGAATCATAACTCGGGAATTCTGATTTAACGATGAATCTGCAATTCCGGAATCAACGAGTTGAGGCATTAAAAAGTTTCAAGCAAAAGTTGGACATACGTGGTTTGATTTCAGTTTAGAAATAACGCCCGCAAGAAAGGGATTCCAGCCAATTTCCTTTCACACAAGGAAACACTGAACGATGTTATTTACAGCCGATGGTCGATTCTTTCTGTATCTATCTCCACTACAACCACTGTCATAGTGGCCATATCAAAGTTAACATCGACATTGCTGACAGATGCATTCTTGTCCTGACACAGGCGGTAAGGTTTCTGTCTGAGCAGTCTGGCCCTTCATCTTCAACAAGCATAAACAAATTCTCATCTTCTACTTTTCAAAGGACTCCTTTTCCTTCGGATGTGCAGGAGGTTAACAACCCACTCTTTGAAGAAGACCCAACTCCCCCCTCCTCCTCCCCTATCTTCCAGATCACCGTATAAGAGAGTAGCAGCCATGAAAGCCAACCAACTACAATGCACCACACCCCATTGAGGCAAATAGCTCTTTTTCCTTGTATAGATATTATTTGAAGTAAGGACGTCATTGAAGTGGGACACGAAGTTTACTTCAAAATTTCAAATCAAAACTGTGCTCATTGTAGAGCTTTATCTGCAAGGCCTTTTGTTTTACCTCTGGTTTTCCCTTTTCCATCAACGTGAGTACCTTCATATGTACCCTCCTTGCTGGTCCAGTTTCATCACATGGCCAAGTCAACCCTAGTACCAAGCTTGCTGAGATTTTCAGAACCAAGGAAACACTCGATCAGAGTGAGAAAAAGGTGCTGATGATGATGAATTTTCAAGTAAGACGACCAGTAAAAACGGAGATTTTATTTCAACAGAGATCTCAGCAATCAAGGCAAGACTAGTAATGGGACTGTACATCAGAAATGATCATATGCTGGCGGTTCTCTCCCAATTTATTAAGAAGAAAGGACGACGAAAAATCAGTACAAAAGAACAGGACTACCAACCAAGAAAAAATGCTGACACCATTAGAAATAACGAGACTGCACTACGTATAAACGCTGTGAAAATCGTGCGAAGTTTCAGAGCTGTAAATAAACCATAAATGCAAGCAGTGGTGACTCTCCTACAAAAATAAATTCGTTGCCGTAGATGTAGGTTTCAGCCTTGAAACGGAACCACGTAACCAGCGGCTTCCTTCCTCTTCCATCTTTCAGACTTCAATGTATCTGCACTCTGCAGCCGATTTCAGGTACTGAAGCGCTTCAAGAGATGGGTTGCTAAGACTTTTGCAGGACGTTGCAGCTGGCTGATCACACGCCAACCAAATTCGATTCAGAGTGAGATTCTGATAACACTGACTAAGACTGTTGGCGGCACAGGAAACTAAGTCAAAATTTCTTCAGTAAAAGTAATGCCAATTCCATTGGAAGTTGGATCTTTATAAAACACTGATTAAGGCTTCTGTTGGCAGAAAATTAATCCAAGATTTCTTCAGAAAACTAGTGGCGCGCACAATCACAATGGTCGGTAGGTGGAATGTCTATGCATGCTGCGAGGCCCACTATGTAATGTAGCCAGGAAGGGATAAGGAGCCGCCCTCTCTTCATTAGGATTAGAAGATTATATATATATATATATATATATATATATATATATATATATATATATATATATATATATATATATATATATATATATATATATATATGTGTCTCTCCACAAGAAGCATCCGATCTTTACAAGACTCTCCTTCAACATTTCTTTTTTTAAAAAAAGCCCGATGACCTGCGATTTGCAGGGGTAGGGGAGGCCATCTCCCCTCCACCGTGCTGCCGAAGCATCGCCGGCACGGGAGAGGAGAGGCGACGGCCTTTTGGGGCAAATTTTTTTCTGAAAAAGGTTGGGCTACACCGCCCCCCATGTCGGGAACGGCCTGACGGGGCATCGGCGGCGGCCCACCAGAGCTGCCGGGGGAGGCGATGGCACCTCCTTGTTGCAAATTGACAGGACAAGGCCTCCTGGTTCAAGTTGCTAGTCGTTCGTCTTAGATCAAATTCAACATTTGAACTTGAGTTCAAACACGCAAATGCATGCGCCTGAGTGGAGATTATGAATTTAACACCCTAAGATGCTGAGGATCATCTTCAAACAAGATTATGAGATCAGTTTTTAAAATTTAAGTGCATTATTATTAATTAAGTTAAAAGCGAAGAGGCAAGTTAGGGACAGAGACGGAATTTTTTCATTGCGGCTGTTGAACTATAGTTTTAAAATTTTAATAAGGATCAAAGTAAAAAATTTAAATTTTTATATATGTTAAAGTAAAATTTTTGAAATTTACAGATATAGTTTTTATAATATGAAAAAAAAGCCTTCAGAGACGATATCTGTACCTCTGGAGTGGCAGTTATTTCATTAAGAAATTTTAATTATTTTTAAGTATAATCTAACCATTCACCCAATATTATATGAAGCTAAATTAAAAATAGAAACACATTCGTGAAACACCATATGTATTGACCCAATAATCTTTGAGATTAAATGTTTCAGCTGCCAAACAATCTCATATATTTAAGTTTTGATTCATGTGTTTAACCCTTTAAATTACATGAAAAATAGAATTTATTCAAACGTGAGCATGCACGTTTTTTACTATTACACCATTTTCAATCAGATCTCACCAAGATCAAATGCTATTGCCTAGTAATAAGATCATAATATCGAAAGTGGTGATCTAAGACTTATTTTACATTAAAAATAAAATAATAAATAAATAATTTGTTTATGCATCGTATATTATGGGGCCTCAATACAGGCGAATTTAGCTAGCACAACCTTATGGCGGCTGGTATATGATTCCCCATTGACCCGGCTGTTCAAATTATTATTGGTTGATATTTCTGGAGCCCATTTCCAACAACCTGAAACTATTTTCAGCTCACGGAGACTAATTTGAAAATTCCCATCCTTTTAAATATTATTTTTATTTTAGTATTAAAAATATATTTTATATTTAAAAAGTATTTTTTATTATGACCGTGCTGGACCCAACCTTTAAACATCAGGCCGACCTGAACCCGACTTAGGCCAGACCGGACAAGCATAGCTAAAGAATGATCGCACCTGCTTGAGCTTGGTCAACGGAAGCGCCGTCAGCCTCCGGGTCAAAGCCGTCCACCTTGGCTGCTCGGCGCTTCAAATGCCCGCAAACTTTGAATCGCAACGGATCGATCAATCTTCAAGTCAGCTTGCTTCTCTCTCCAGCACAAGCAATCTTAATCAGTCAAACAAATATTTTCAACTGAGTTAGGAAAAAAAAATCAAGAAAAACATATATAGGTTTACAGAGTGAGACCAGCACTGGATATGAATAGCACTCCACAACAGTGGAGCCAAATTCGACTCTTGCTCTTTTGAAAAACATGACTACTCGAGCTCGACTCATCATGTTTATAGATGAGTCCAGTTGAGTTTAAATTTATGCTGTCAAATGAGTTGAGTTCGAGTTATATGAACTCGACTCGTTTAAACTCGGCCCAGCTATGTAAAACCAGTTCGTCATAATTGAATTAGTTAAACAAGTCAATGAATTAAATCAGTTAAGCGAGTCGAGCTCGAGCTTTGTGAGTTGAGTCGAATTCGAACTGGTCTAGCTTGACCTGGCCTCAACTTATGTGCAGCCTTAAATATAGTTGGTCGAAGTAGAGAGGAGGTAGTTCGAAAGAACGGCAGCTTGTGGAGTCATATAGTTGGTAGAAAATAATTCTTAGAAAACCCGAGCCACGCATGACCTGGTAAAAACTTTCTCGATCCAACTACACGAGGGGGAAATATTTCCAGTCCTGGATAGGTAAATCCAGAAAATAAGATCTGCAGGTGAAGCTGAATGTCAAAATTAAAGTGTTGAGAAAACTGAGTTGTTATGAACGAGGGTTAGCTTGTATTGGGCAATAAGATTCTTGTTTAGAATGTGCTGTATGGAAAAACTTGTCCTCACCGGTCAAACAGTGAAGGAAGGAAGTCTTAATCAGTTAATCCTTTTACTATATGTCAATGTAAGTACAAAGTTGTAGCGTTTTACCCAAATTTTAGTTGTAATTTGACATCTGATACTTTTTCCCGATTGCCATCAAACACTAAATGTCACGCTCAATATTTTAAGGCAAATAAAGTATCATAGATGTAGGACACACCAACTTTTCTTTTTTTTTTAATATTTTTTTTTGTCAAATCAATCTTAAAAAGGTTGAAGCTAGTGGGTTCGAAACACGAGTAAAAAACAAAATAATTGTTAACTAAAGTATCGCGCACCTATCATTCACAATTCAAACACGTAGTCCACAGAGGAAAATCAAACCAACAACTAAACTTTCACCCTTAATGCACAGAAAAATCAAACCAACAACTAAACTTTCACTGACCTTCAAATCACACCAACTGCATTATATTCCTTGTGTAAAATTCAAATGGCTTGCCAAAAACCTAGTTGAAAGAAAAACATGTTGTGTTCCCTCTCCTGCACCAGCTCTATGCCCGAAACTCGAGCCCGGGTGAGCCCGAACCTAGCCCATCTCGACCTGGTTACAATAAAAACTATATATTTTTAATAAAATATGAACAATTTTTATGTGTTATCAAGCTGAATCGGGCTCCCATCGAGCTAACCCAAGCCGGTTTTTTCAGGTTTGACCACCAGCCAGAAGAAAGTCCAACTTCTTCCTTAGCCCTTTCGACCCCCACGTCCTGCTCAACCAGGCAGGGTCAACTCATTTGCCTCCAAATATAGGCTGACAAGGTCAATTCAGCCCATTGTTGTTTCAATAAAATAATAATACAATACTTTTTTCATTTGAAAGATTCTCTTTCTATGCTAATACATATCAGCTAATACAAGATTATGCGATAAATTTCGAATATTAAAACAATATTAATACATGAAAGGTTAGAATGGCATTTGAATGACATCCTCAAACCAAAATTTTTTATAGATCAAAAAATAGTTTAATACTACAGAGCAGACATAACTATCAGCTTTTTTGGCTCACTTGACTGACTTTGTCGATCCAACTTGGAGTGCGTTCGTTGGATTCTCGACTCCCTTTTCGAGCTCCGTCTACCCAACAAACACAAAGTGGTAGGCCTAATCACTCTTTGTCAATTCTGCATCATCATCATTATTTTTTTTCATAGATATCCTTTTGAAACTTTCGCAGCCATCACTTCCTTTTGGGTTTTTCTCTCTGTTTTCTTTTCTCCTCCCGCGAATGCCCAAGAAACGGGACAGATGGTTCGGAACATCGCCGTCGAACCCCTCCTGGTTTGCCTCCTCCATTGTTTCTTCTTCTTCTCCGTCCACTTTCCACGCTGCTCCTCCGCTCAGAAAACCTCCATACCTTTGGGCCAATCCCTGACACTAAACGAAACTTTGGTCTCCCCAGGTAACGTTTTCGCTTTGGGCTTCTTCACCCCAAATGGCAGCAGCTCCTTCCTCTACCTGGGCATCTGGTACGCCGCACTTCCCGGCCGCACCGTCGTCTGGGTGGCAAACAGGGCGAATCCAATCCAACCCAACGACTCCGGCGCACGTCTCACGCTATCGCTGGACGGCACCCTCGCGGTGGTCGACGGGAACGCGAGCAGGCTCTGGTACACCAATTCTTCGTCGTCGATGTCCCCGGGAAAGGACACGACGGCGGCGCTTTCGGATGACGGGAAACTGGCCGTGTCCGAGAACCAGGTGACGTATTGGGACAGCTTTGGGGATCCGTCGGATACGTTTCTGCCCGCCATGAGCTTCGTCACGAACGTGACCTCCGGGAAGAGCGTACTGTGGACGTCGTGGGCGAGTGTCTCGGATCCATCACCCGGGCAGTTCTCGCTGGGGCTCACCCGATACAGCCCCACAATCCCGATCCAGCTTTACCTATTAAACGGCTCGGCGCTGTTATGGCGAACCGGCCCGTTGAGCGGCCGGATCTTCTCGGGCTTGCCCAATATGTCGATCTTCAGTATCTTCGGGTTCAATCCGGGTCAAAACGGGGACGAGTTCACCCTTGGGCTCAACTCGGGCAGCAGCCGGCTCACCAGGTTCGTCGTCGATCCCGCCGGCGTCGTCAAGCAGAGCAACTGGAGCGAGACGGCTCGGGCGTGGGTGGACCTCTGGAAGCAACCCGGGGGACCGTGCGACCGGTACAACTGGTGCGGGTCGTTCGGCTTGTGCAATCCGTCGAACGCTACGGACGTCTGCGGGTGCCTGCCTGGGTTCGAGGCGAGGTCGGGCACCGGCAGGGACGGGTGCGTCCGGAGGACCCAGTTTGGGTGTGGGACCGATGGGTCCGGCTTTCGGAGCCTGCCGTCGGTGAAGCCGCCGGATCAAGGGACCGTCTTCGCCAACCTCAGCAGCCAGGCCGCTTGCCAGGCAGCGTGCCTCAGCAACTGCTCGTGTACGGCGTACATTTACACGTCCGGGACGGGGTGCATAATGTGGTTCGGCGACCTGCTGGACATTCAGCAGTTCTCCGGCGAGACGGACGGACTCGAGTTGTTCCTCAAGCTCGCGCCTTCTGAAATTGGTACTCTCTCTCCCCCTCCCTCTAAAGTCCACTCAACGTTTTCAGGTGGCACTTTTAATTTCATTGTAGGAATTGAATTATAGTTTTAAAATTTTAATAAGAGCCGAAATATTTGCTCGCCATAATCTTTTGAGGTTCAATTTAAGTCATTCATGAATTTAAGATTTCTCATTTTGATAAGTACTTGAGTCGGTTAAGGGATTATATCATTTAAAATTTTAAATTTTAAGGAGCACTAATATGTAAATATATAATAATGAACGGCCACCGTGTAAATAACACAAAATTTATGAGCTGGCACGCCCTATGCTTGATGACACGTGTTCATACCCAATGCCACTACCTCTTTCTTTTTCTCTATCTTGTGTTTAAATTTTGTTTAATGCCTATTTTTATTTGATTTCCCTTTAAAGCATAGTCAAAAGTATCACTTTGACGTTTTAAAGAGTGATTTTTTTTTTTGTGGCTCCTCACTTTTAGACTGGTGTTTATTTATTAAAGATTGTGGGGAATCTTTAAACACTTGTAAGCTGTAAGTGATTGGTTGTTGGGGTTCTTTAACATTTTTTAGCTGAAACTAAAATTGTTAAGAAATGGGTTGGAATCCACTGAACAAGTGCTTGAACCCAAACCCAAATGTAGGAGCGAATTGAGTTTTTTTCTTATGTATAGAAAAGCAATCTGCAATAGAAGAACAGTCAAGATATTCAAGTACCATGTTGAGATGTGGAACACTCTGGGTTTTATTGAATAGCTAACTTGATTTTCATTATTCAAGTTTTTTTTTTTTTAGAAACAATTTTCTTTTCCACTCATTGTAATTAACTGATCATTCAAGTAGCGTAACCTCCTTTTTAAAGATTCACTGTGTGGACTGTGGACGACTTGCTTTTCATTTATAAACATTGAAGCAATTATTAATTATCTGCCTCTTTGTTCCACAGCGGGTGCACCAGGAAACGACGGCCATGGCCGTAAGTATGTGAAGATATACGTGCCAAGCATCTTGGGTGCCGTTATTTTGGTGGCTTGCCTCTTTTGTTTATGGAGACAGAAGGGGAGGCTGAATGGTAATCAAATGTTTTCCTTACCCTGTTTGTAGAGAGATTCATATACATGATATAAAGAACTTGAGATTAAAGTTCCTTTTTTTCTTTCTTATAATCGGGTACATTATATTGTTTGAAATTTCTCAAAATTTTCCAATTCAAAGTATTTAGGAAGAAGATAAAGAAAATAAGAAATAAACTTGTGCTTGCTGCTGCATGTAAGTTTCAGAATGTATGGATGTCAAGTAAAATATTTCATAATCTGACTGAGTCAGATTCGACTTTCAATAAGTATAAATGCAAAAGAAACATCTCAGTTTTTTCATTTTACCGGACATACAATTCAATAAATTAAACAGAGATATTTTTTGTCCTGAGCAGATTTTTCTTTTGTTCATGAACTTGGGGATATTCAGATGACCTTTTTTTGTAACTATTCCCATTTCTTCGTGTACCATTTTGACAGAATTGTGGAAGAGAAATGGAGTTGGTGCAAGCATGGTCTCTTATGTTGGCACTCTTGATCATGCGGCAGAGTCTGGCAGAAGGGCTGAGGAGAATGGTGAAGGGCTGCCGTTGCTTGATCTGGCCTCTGTAAGGGCAGCCACAAATGGCTTTTCTCTTGCAAACAAGCTAGGAGAGGGCGGTTTCGGTCCAGTTTACAGAGTAAGCTTCCAGTTTTCCGAACGAGCAACTTACTGCAGAAACAGAAAACTGCAAATTATTTTATTATATATGTACCAGATAAAATCTTTTAAGTGCTATCTGGAAAGAAGAGGTCAATTTTCTTCAGTACAAATTTCGGTCCTGTTTTGCTTCAAGATCCCTTATGCAAAAAAAAGCTCAATCTCCTCATGTTCTTCTTGATTGGAAACGATAGCTTTAGTTGGGATCACCTCTGCGTTTTTTCATCACCAAAATACAGAGAAATGTGATCATAAGAGACTATTCATAAGAAAATAATGCAAGTAGTTCTTGATTTAACTGATCTAAAACTTTAGAGACTGAAATTGTTTGTTGTGGTTGTTACTTAGGGTAAATTATCAGGAGGGCAAGAAATCGCTGTGAAGAGATTGTCGAAGAATTCAGGACAAGGAGTGCAGGAGTTCATGAACGAGGCAAGGCTGATTGCTAAACTTCAACACAGAAACTTGGTTAAGCTCGTCGGCTGTTGCGTTGAGGAAGACGAGAAGATTTTGGTGTACGAGTACATGGCCAACAAAAGCTTGGACGCTTTCCTCTTTGGTAACTAATTGATTCCCCTGCCCTAACTTTCCCGATCTCTTATCATCAGAAACTGTTCTTTCTCCTCAACAACTTCATCTGTTTCGAGAGTTCAACTCGAAATTCCATCGGTCTGTGAACTGGGGAAATCACTATTTTCTTCTTTATTTTCTCAAGTTATGTTTGAAGTGTTTCAATATCCATAATGAAAGTGAGATCGGAGAGGTGACGATACTTATTTTCAGATGAAGCACTTGGTCGTGAGCTTGACTGGGAAAGGAGATACACAATAGTGGTGGGGATTGCAAGAGGGCTACTGTATCTTCACCAGGATTCAAGATTAAGAGTGGTTCATCGCGATCTGAAAGCTAGCAACATTCTGCTCGATGCTGCAATGAACCCCAAGATTTCTGACTTCGGAATTGCAAGAATCTTTGGTGGCGATCAGACCCAAGAAATCAACACCAGAAGAGTAGTTGGCACATAGTAATCTCTTTCTCCCTCTCTCCAATAACTTTCCTCTCGTGATAATCTTACTTTGTATGAACTAAGTGTGAATGTTTGGCCGCCAAACTTCACGAGCATGAAAGCAAGAAAGAGATCAGACGAAAGAATAACACGACTGAGATTTGATCCAACATCGTTGGCATTCTCCTTCTGTTTTTATTTGGTTGTTCTATTTTGACCTTTTGTTTTTGTGTGTTTGATATACAGTGGGTATATGTCTCCTGAATATGCGATGGAAGGAAGGTTTTCAATAAAATCCGACGTCTTCAGCTTCGGGGTATTGGTGCTAGAGATCGTGAGCGGCAAAAGGATGACACGTTTCCACCATCCGGACCTCTCACTAAATCTTCTCGGATACGTATGTGACCACCTCCTCCATAATGCCTCAAATCTTTTTTATTCATCAGCATGTCATCATCGTTGCTGTTTGGCTTTTGAACCGAAGATTTAGAAAGTAAAAATCAGCACAGCTTATCTGTAGGCTTTTGCAGAAAGAAAGACTGGACTTCCCTGTTGTGTTTGAGTGACAGAATTTAGGAACTAATATTTGTAATGTTGAACTCGGTCCAGGCCTGGAAATTGTGGAATGAAGGGCGAGCTCAGGAACTGCTGGATTCGTCATTCACTGCATCATCGGTGATCTGTTCAGACCAAGTAGTGAGGTGCATCCATGTGGGTCTGCTCTGCGTTCAAGATGATGAAACAGATCGACCAACCATGTCCACCGTCGTCGTAATGCTCGGCAGTGAAGCTTCAAACCTGCCGCCACCCAGCATGCCTGCCTACTCTTCGAGGAGAAGAAGAACTGCTGGAGAAGCAAATTTCTCTTCTACCGACGGTTCTGGTTTAGATCAATCCGTCAACCTTGTCACGATCACTACCATGGAAGCCAGATGAATGCCTTAAAAATTAAAATTGGTGTGAATATCCTTGTTTCTTCTTTTTTTTTTTTTTGAAAAAAGTCTGTATATAATGAGTTGGAAAAGAAGGGGAAATTATAAACCTGATTTTATTGTGATTATTTTTTTGTAATGTGGAAGATACTTGCTAATTTTTCAATGGAAAGGAAAATATTGATATTCTTTTGAACTCATTAGACTTGTCATTGCAGATGGACATCTTTTTTTCTTACTCACCTACTCTTTCTGATCTCACCATCTTCTTCTTTTTCAATTATAAAAGAACATGAACCACTAAACACATGTAGAAAAGGCAGGTTGAGAAGAAAAAGGCAAACCAAATCAAGCACCTGAGGCAAGTCAATGGTAATTTTATTTGGAAGAAGCTTTGACAGTAGCTTTATTGTCGCATCAGATAGGTTGAAAGAAGACAGCAATGGAGGTTCAAAATTTTACTGATCTAAAATCCTCCAATACATGTACATTTATCGATGTATCAATGGTTTAAACCAAGCTACCTCATATAACGTGTTCCAATCTGCACTTGAAGCATTGGTATGGTACAACTGACCAGTAAGATTCATCCAGAAAAAAATGTTCACCCATCTCAAATAAACTGAGAAAACGGAGCCCAAAAAACCATGACTTACAACTCACAATATAAAATGGCTGCGAGTTTTTAGGACTACAATCGATAGTTATACTGTATTGCCATCATGAATGTACACGATATATCTACTCGTTGGTATGAGAGAATGGTTTAAACATACTACTGCTCTTCAAAGAGGCAGCCTATCAGCAGTAACAGAAGTTCAATTTATGAGTTTATATCTTCCCCAATCTGGAAAAACTTTCCGAGCAGATGTTATGGTGCTTGATCTTCTTGCAGCCTCAGCAGGATAAAAGTTTACAAAACCTTATATGACTAGTTATGGGATGCTGTTTTCCTTTTCCTTTTTCTTTTTTTACTGTAAGCGGCACACTTGTTTACCATGATTGCTGGATTTCGACCAAGGCAGTAACTTTGATCTATGAAGAGATTTACCTGTCAACCTTGGTTTACTGAGTTGAGCTCGGAATCCAAAAATTCAAACAAGTGACATAATGGCTTGTGAAGAAGGGCTACGAATACTTGAATAAAATGTTCTACTTTAAATAACAACCAACGTAAAACTAAAACATGGTTTTCAAGGTGTCCAAACGTGATATGAAAACAACGTTACTTAAAGTAGTATTTAAAGCCAGTATGGTTTTCAAGATTTGCCTACAATATTAAAACCGAGATTTATAACTTTGCTTTTTATATTTGTACATACTTTGTTTTGGAAAAACGAAAGGAAACTACGGAGCGCACGCAACTCCTAGCGGCTATTTTGGACTGCATCAAACACGCATACACACAGCTGAATATATATAGAAAACTGTGAATCAGATGAAAGAGATATAATCCTAATGGAGATACGAGACTTTAGAGGGCTTGGATTAATAAGCAGTGGCTACCAACTGAGTTTCGTTGTACAAAGTCCACAGTACACGTCCAAAAGATGTGAATTATAAAGACGAGTAGCAATACTTTTCCACAAACTTCAGCTTTTCTCAATGTTAATATAAATTGTATCAATGTTTGGAAAACTTGTTAAGAAAAATTAAATGCGATCTTGATCTATACCGTATTTTCCAGTTCGTATTAGTAGTAGAGCTGCATTTGAGCCAGTGTGGGCACTTGCCCACCTCCTTATTTGGGTTATTGACCCCTTTACTTGGTTGAGCTAAATAAAATGATTTCCAGCTGAAAAAATAGATGCAAGCCAGGCCAAAGATAACCGAGTTCCTGGAGTCAGCAGCCATACTTTTCAATATGAACTTAGTTTATCCAGCCATAGGCTTATTTTCTCTTAACCTTTCTGGGCTTCATCGGAAATGTTTTAAATGGGTCAGTGAGTTGACGCATCGATTCAGACAAGTTTTAAAATCAATGCAGTTGAATCGGCGAGTCAGGCCGAGTCGAGGGCGAGCGGAGCTGACCTTGACTCGTGGCTAGGTTGTTTAGCGATCCGAGTTGACTCAGACTATGAGACAGGCCTCACTTTTAGCAAGTCCTTACCAATTGCTTTCCAAAACCACTTTATTATTATTTTTTTAAATTTATTATATATATAACAGAATAAGCATGTATATATTATTATTACAGTTTAGTTACTAATGTATATAACATACTTTAATAATTGTATTGCATAAGAAAAATATCAGAACAACATATATTATATAAGTAATTCAGTAATATGACATTCTAACGGGGCTCGAGCGTGTGTCAGAGCCGCACCCATGTTCGATATGCACCCGACTCGATGTGACTCGGATGCAGCAGTAAAATAGGAGAGTCCTGGTGACTTAGCTTGCATGACCCTTTCATTTAATAAGGACCCTTAACCAAAAAAGAGAAAGAAAAAGAGAGAGAGAAACCTTCAACAATAGAGAAAATGTCCCTCTACGTGCCAAGCCACTTAGAAAATGTTACCTTACAAATTAACATTAGAATTGATTACTTGTTGTGTTTGGCGACAATTGTTTCCTCAAATTCACACTTGTTTCTATTTGTATGGTCGTCACAATTATTTGCTCACACCCATATTTACTAAAAATTATATAAGCTGATAGGATTTTGGGAAAAAAACTTGGATCTTATAGTCAAGTTGAGGCAGACACATGTTCATGACTTGAGATCAGGATAATTATATATACAGAGTGGTGGCGGAAATTGGAGTCACGGATCCGAAAGATTGGTGGCGGAGATAGGATTTTTTTGACTGAAAGACACTCGAGTCATCGGCCCGGGTCAAATGGGAGCACAACATATGGTTGGACTGGTTCTAGTTTTTAAAGGAGCCCACACTTAGCTCCGCCGCTGTAGCTAGGAATAAAGACTGGAATAGTTGTAGATAAGGAAAATGTTAGTGCATGAACGTCTACGTCCTGATATAATCAGTTTGAGTTTTAAGTTTTCCCTTTTGATGATGGGCCCAGTTTAATGATCTTTTTTTTAAAAAAAAAAACTTTCTGAAAACTTTATTAACAAACTATACTCCGTATTCTTTTACGGTTCTAAAATGATGCCGGAAACATTTCCATAGCTTCTCCAAATCATTCTTGGAAACCGATTCTCAAGCCCAAAGCGTGATACTCACCATGTTAAAGTAACCAAATTTTATTGGTTACATATATGTGCAACGAAAGTCATAATGAAGCAGTGGCATTTCTCACTTGGGTAACAGCTTGTTTGGATGGAGGAAGATGGAGGGAAAAGAAAAGTTTTTCCTGTGTTTGGATGACTAATTAATATGAAAGAAAATGAAAGGAAAACTATAACTAATAACTGTGTTTGGATGCAAGGGAAATAAAAGGAAAATGAGAGAAAGAAAATAAGTTTTTAATGTAATTCCAATTCCTTCTATCCATTCATTTCCTATGAAAAAGGTTGAAATTTGTCGTCTATGAAGTTAAGTATATACGTGTACAATATGAATACAATATAAACACAAAAAATTTGTCGAAGAAATGGTTCCAAATAACTTGGCATGCGTTTCATACCCACTTCCAGAAAATTATGGAACTTTGGTGAGTATATATATATATATATATATATATATATATATATATATATATATATATATATGTTCAACTTTGGCATACTCAAACTGGAGGAAAGCATTGCCGTTGAGTTCAACCTAAAAACTTTGACCTTAGACGAGCTCGTCATGAGGGACGGATCCAACGAAGAAGTATTCGGACGCGGACCTCCTTCGTAACATGGAAAGCGTAATTGTCTTCTTTCTTTTCATATTAATGAGTTGAATTTATTTTTTAATCTAGTTGCCACCAAAGAGAGTCCCATTTTGAAAACAGCGAAGATGAGGACTGCATCTTAAGTTTACGAGAAAAAGGTTGGAGTCAGTCGGATTTCTTATTTAAAGAAATATGGTATGAATATGATGATATTGATGCTTTTATATTTCTCAATGTAATGTTAGAGATAACCATACCATGTTTTTTTTTTAATATAAAATCGTGTTTATTTGCTTTCATTTATACATATTTTTATTTCATTTATACCGTATACTACTTCTCCTTTCAAAATCTTCTTTTCTACGCGTCCTGACCACTGAATCATCTTCCACCACCAGATTTTCTCTCAACGGGCCCGTTCCCTTTCTCCATTGTTTCCTGCCATCGAAGGGGCCCCCATGCAACCAACTCCGTTTCTTTCTATTAATTCCAACAGATCCATCTCTATCTTTCAATTTGAAAGAAAAAACAACTCAACCATGAGTCCCCAAAAAGGAGTGGAAGTGTTGAAAGGAATTCGCAGAGAAAAGCTCTGATCAGTGTAGCAGTCATGGTTTCTCCCTTTTTCCTCTTTATTTGCTTCATTCTTTTCGTCATCCCGTTCCTTCACCCTTGCCATGCTTCAGGAAACTTAACAGCAGGGCAAACACTGAAGCTCACTGAGACCGTCACATCAGCAAAGAACGTCTTCGTGCTAGGCTTCTTCATACCAAGGGGCAGCCCTTCTCAGGATAGGTACTTAGGGATATGGTACTATGATGTGCCTGAGACCGTCGTATGGGTGGCCAATAGGGAGAGTCCGATCCCGGTGAATGATTCCGGTGCAGTTCTTTTACTCCCCAACAACGGAAGCCTCTCAATTCTTGACGGAAATGGACGGAAAGTATGGTCGATCGGCGATTTGCCGGAATCAGGTAGCGATGCGTTTGCGGAGCTCCAGGATAGCGGGAATCTGGTGATAACTCAGAGCAACAGGGCAAATCGCGTATGGGAGAGCTTCAGGCACCCAACGGACACGTTCCTGCCGAACATGGGGTTTATCGTGAACACCAGGACCGGCGAGTCAGTGTTGTGGAGGTCATGGAAGAGTCCGGTGGATCCGGCGCCGGGTCCGTTCTCACTGGGCCTGGATCGCTACGGCCTTCAGCTCTACCTTTGGAATGGCTCGGTACCCATCTGGCGGAGCGGTCCGTTGAGGGGCCGGACGTTCACCGGAATCTCAAACATGTCCGATTTCAGCATATTTGGATTCAATCCGATGCAGGTGGGCGACGAGTACTCCATCTCCCTTGCCCCCAACTTGACCGCTCCGACCAGGTTCGTGCTGGAATACACCGGGGAAATTAAAGAGTACGAGTGGAGCTCTAGCAACAAGTCCTGGAATCAAGCCTGGCTCCAGTTTACAAGCCCATGCGACTTCTACGACCGGTGCGGGGAGTTCAGCGTCTGCCACCAGGACCGTCCGGAGGAGTGCGAGTGCTTAACTGGGTTCAAGCGTAGTTCCGGCGGGTGTGTCCGTCAGAGGCCAGTCGGCTGTGCTGATAAGAACAGCAGCGGCGCCGATTCCGGTTGGAATTCCGGCAAGTTTGAGACTTTGCCGAGGATGAAGCCGCCGGACCATGGAACATTGAATCAATCGGTTTCTGGTCAGGAGGAGTGCCGGCAGTGGTGCCTCAGCAATTGTTCGTGCACCGCCTACGCGTACTCGCCGGACATGGGCTGCCTGGTGTGGAACGAGAAATTGGTGGACCTTCAGCAGTTCGCCGGCGGTGACGACGGAATTAGCCTCTACCTTAGACTAGGTGCTCTTTCTCCCTCTCTCGATCTGACTTTTCTAAACTTTGACAAATCGACTTTATCTCCCTTCCATCGTCGTGTCCTTGATCAAGATAAAACTCCGGTGCATGCGGTGTTGGGATATTAAAAAATATATATATCCCCCTTAAATGATGAAGTGCATGTTTCTTTGAACTTTTAATTTCCAAAATTGCATGAATTTCCATGCGTAGATCAGAATTTCTGACTTGAAAAATACAATACTCTATTCATTAAATTCTGTACCCTCGTAGATTGATTCGCACTGGTGGTCATTTTTATATCTTAGTTTAAGATGTTATAATCAATCCTATTGAAAAGCAGTAAACTGAACGGGTTATTACTCAGTCCGATTATAGTCTTTTCTCTTCTTTTTATTTTAATGTCAACCCTGATTTAATAAACCATATAATATCTAATCAAGACTGTTCAGCTTAAGAAAAAAAGCAAGAAACAAAAAGGGGTGGGTACTTTAGTCTTTTAATTGCAGACATCCGAGTATATAACAGTTAGTTGAAAGAACCGTCATATATGCAAAAGCTTTATTAATGGTCTAACCCAAAATGAGTTTCAAACTTTACAAAACTTGGTACCCGGTTCGACTCGAGCCCGAAAATCGGGTTGATCCGATTGGGCCCGATTAACATTTGTGTTATTAATTTATATATATATATATATATATATAATAATAATAATAATAATAATTTATTACGATTAGTTTACATCTATATATTATTTTATATTAAAAATATTTTTTAATTTAATCAAATCGGGCTCAAGGTTGAATTTTAATAGTCGGGCCGAGCCCGAGCCCACGTTTTGAATGTCAGGCCGACCCAAAACCGGCTCCTTATCAGGCAAGCCGGTCAGATGCCCAGGCTTATTCAAACTTGGCCTTAGGTTGATTATTTTATTGCAATAGTGGTTACACTTTCCCTTTCAAATATTGCACACTTTGAACAATTCTGGTTTGGAGTTGATTCCATTTTTTCAAAAAAAAAAAAAAAAAGCCACTAATTAACTTCATTCCTCTTTGGCAACCCATCTCGCCTAATACTCTAAGGCAAATTTTGGAATATTAGGTGAGAGAGAGAGATAGACGCAGTTGACCGGAAATCAAGAAACGCTTATTGCATTATTTTATGCAGATCAGATTTGCCAAGATATTCTAAAAGCAATAGAACATATGCACATGTTCATGGGAGCGATGATTTCCAAAATTAAGCAATTGAATATATGCATGACGTTCATGGGATTAAATTAGATGACTCATATGCTACCACTCTCCTAAAGAATTTTTGGAAAAAGAAAGTGTAAACTATTAGATTGTCTTTATAAAAACAGTTCGGAGGAAAACTCTGTAAGCTGTGTTCAATATTATACTTTCTTTGAGTCTTAAATTGTATTCATGCACCCTTAACCAGTTCCACCTGCAGTTTGCTTTAAGTTTTTAACCAAACACTTCTTCTTCTTCTTTTTTTTGACTTTTTTTCCCTGTAGTCTATCTTACATATGTGATTGTTACATTCAAAGTTATTATAAATATATAAATTATGGTACGTTTAAATTGTGCATGTGGAAAAATTTTAGGACGCTTCAGGATCGACAGTTTGATCTTTTCTGCTTCCAAAACTCATCTTACACGTTGAAGAAACTTGTTTTTTATATTTTAAACGTAGATCACATCTACCTTTTTATTAGCAAAAAATTCTTAACAATGAATATATATATGTATATATAATCAGCGAAATATGTAACTTAGACCACGAGAATGTTAAAATCAATTAATTGCACATTTTTATTCATATTTTTCATATGTGAGTTTTTACGTTTGTTAGCCCCCATGTTTCATGAGATGAGTGTCTGTGTGACAATTAGCATTTGTATGCAAAGTCAGATATATATTTTATAGTCCAAGTCATTTTTACTCAATCCAATGGCATAGATGTTGCGTGCGCCATTATTAAAGAACAGCTGGTAAGATAAAGAAAGTAACTAGATTAGATGAACAAATTAATGGGAAATATATATATTATCCAATGGCAATTGATAGTTCCATATTTCTTACATTTGACAGCTCTTCATTCTTAATCTTTTAAATTCGATTTCACTTGCTTTTTTTGTTTCTAAAGGCCATTAATTCACCAATTTTTCTACTAATTTTCAGATTATCAGAAGAAAAAATACCGGGCAGTCATTTACGGAACGACTCTCACGTCAGCTGCAATTTGTGCTGTTGGGCTCTATTTGTTGTGGAGATACTGGGGACGACTGAAAGGTAAGATTAATTTTTTTCCATTTTCCCATTACATCTACGATTGCTGTAGTTATAATCTATATTGCCTAGAAGAATTCAGGCCTTGGATGATATATATATCACTTAAAATTCTACTCACTTAAGCACAGCCATGGGTTTGAAACAAGTTCGTCTTGGATTTGAATCCATATTATATCCTATTAGTGGCTTTCACTTGAGAAGAAATGACAGCAGAAAAGAATATGTCCTCTTGACTACATGCTAACTTTCACTAAAGGGTCGATCATTTTGTTGGTAGTGTGCATAATTCTTGTTTATGCATGAACTAATCCTTAGCCTTGTGTTCGAAGAGCCAAAATTGAATCAAAGCTGTGATAATAGACTGTAATTGTTTATCGTGTCTGTTTTCTCCAGGTTTTAGTAGAAAAGCAAAGGTAGGGGATGGCTTGAAGGAAACACAGTCAAGTGATATTAACAGCCTGCAGGTGGTGACCCATGGTTCAATCAGTCCCATTAGTGCGCGTGATGAGGAAAGCCACCAATTGCCGTTGATCGACTTCAATACTTTAAGAGCTGCCACAAACGATTTCTCGGATGCGAATAAGTTGGGAGAAGGGGGATTTGGCCTTGTTTACAAGGTGAGTTTAGTTTCATGAACATATAGGCAGGAATCAATATTCAACAAAAATTATTTTTAACTGTCAAGACAGAAGTATTTTTAATACATGTAATGAGCTATGTGTCAAAACTTGCCGTCTGAGAAAAAAAAATTCTCAAAGCTTATAACAGATGTAGTTTCTGATGTGTAGAAAAGGAAAAGATTTTGCTGTGTGGTAACATATATCCATTGTTGCGGCAGGGTAAGCTACCAGAAGGACGCGAAATAGCAGTGAAGAGGCTTTCAAGGAGCTCCGGCCAAGGATTGGCGGAGTTCATGAACGAGGTGAAGTTGATAGCGAGGTTTCAACACCGCAATCTTGTGAAGCTTCTTGCTTGCTGCGTTGAGAAGCAAGAAAAGATACTGATATACGAGTATATGCCCAACAAGAGCTTGGATGCTTTTCTTTTTGGTAATTTTGGTCTCAATTCCCCCCTACCCATGATCTTTCGCTCTTAGTTTGCTTCTCTGAAAGAGTTGGTCTGTAAAGAACTTTCACCCATAGAATGAAATTTTCTCAAGTTCTACTGGCTACGCATATTTTTATACTAGTTTTAGCCAAAAAGTTGCGTGACGGTGACAGTTTATGTATGTGACAAGTTACCAACAACGATACTGCAGATTCAGCATTCAGTCGGCAGCTAGACTGGGAAAAGAGGTTCAGAATTGTGCAGGGGATTGCAAAGGGACTTCTCTATCTTCACCAAGATTCACGACTCAAAGTTGTTCATAGGGATCTCAAGCCCAGCAATATCCTGCTTGATGCCACTTTGAACCCCAAAATTTCAGACTTCGGGATCGCAAGGATATTTGGTGCCGACCAATCCCAAGTCAATACTACCAGAGTTGTTGGTACATAGTGAGTAATCTCTCTCTCTCTTTCTCTCTCTCTAACCCTCTCTCTGTAACTCATTAAGGAGTGATTGATAGTCTCAGATCTGAGAGACCAAGCTGCATTGAACGGTATGCTTTCAAAGATCCTCACAAACTGAGGAACTCAGTAATATGGATCTTAATTCACATTACATGTAAAAAACCATAGAGTTAAGGTTGGATTGAGGGGAGAGCAGTCCGACCTTAAATCTTCAGATTTGTAATTTGAAATCCGTGGTGAAACAAACACACCAAAGTGTGTTTCTTCATGTGCATATCTAAACGTTTGAGTTATTTGGTTGCAGTGGTTATATGTCTCCAGAGTACGCCTTAGAAGGCAGGTTTTCAATTAAATCAGATGTGTTCAGCTTTGGGGTAATAGTTTTGGAGATCGTGAGTGGGCAGAAGATGACAAGGTTCTACCACGAAGAGCTTCTTCTCAACCTTCTTGGATATGTGAGTATGCATAAACTTTTCACCGCCCTTAGACTTGGACAATGTGCCTTGTTTTGAACTCACAAAAGGAACTGCCATGGCTTACTGTGAAGCTGGTGCTTATACTCTATGATTTTGGTGCAGTCATGGAAGCTGTGGAAGGAAGGCAACGCCTTGGAGTTGCTGGATCCGTCGCTGGAGGGGCAATGCTCTGAAATGGAAGTGTTGAAGTGCATCAACGTGGGACTGCTTTGCGTGCAGGACGAGGCCACAGATCGGCCATCGATGTGTGCAGTTCTTCAAATGCTGAACAGTGAAGCAGCAAACTTCTGCGAGCCGCAGATGCCGGCCTACTACTCCAGGAGAAGACTTTTGGACAACTCTTCTTCATCTTCCGACGCCTATCCGATCAGAAGCCGAACTGTAAATGGTCTTACCGTCTCCGAAGTGAATCCTCGATGAACCATGGGCGTTTGTCTCAAAAATTGGCAGCTGGCTCAATTTTGAAGGTTTGAAATTGTAAAAAAAAAAACAAGATTCATGGGACAAGAAGGCTAAGTCCGAACCATGTAAACCATGCTCAAGGCCGTGACGTTCAAATGGGCAGCCGAGATGATGAAAGGCCAGAACAGGCTATTACATGGCCCGGTTAAGAGATGAAACCTTCTCCTTTTCCTTTGATGTTAGGTTCAGATCGATCTGCATTGATACTAAGCAGCGAGATTTTCATGTGTTTCAACTTGCATGTTTCTCTTACGGCATAGAAACATGTATAACCCGGCTCCTCTAGCTTGCCCATTTGAGCCATGCCCTTCGAGCCCAAAGCAGGTTATCCCATGCTTGAAAGGTAACAAGCTATCAGATGGATTTAATGCTAAGGGGAAGCGGGTTCTCATGTGCTGAGCCACCCTTGACAGCTGAACCTGTTACCAGGCAGAGATAATTCTCCGGGAAAGTGGGTTCTCGATGCGCTGAGTCATCGCTTCCAATTCTATAGCTGAGAGATGATTTGGTGTTTTGATTCTATACCTGAGAGATGATTTGGTGTTTTGAGTTCTGTTCTATATCAGTTTCATTGCCTTCCTATGTGAACCACTTTTGATACGATGTTGAGTCCAATTGTATAGTTGTATCTTTTCAATTGACCGTTTAGTTGCATATTTGGCATAACTGGGCAGTTGCAGCTTATTTCGAGGAGTGCATGTGACATTTTTTTTTTTTTTGAAAATGTATGAAACTTCTTATTTTTTTAATTGGTTTTCATATTTTTCATATATTTTATTCATTTCTTTTTCGTAATTCAAAAATAGAGTTGTCAACGGATCAGATTCAAATCGGATATACTCTTAACTATATCCATTTTTTCGAATATTCACATATTCGGATTCAAATTTGGGTTTGAATACGAATATATTGGAATCCAAAATCTAATTTCACAATTTGAATCAGACTTTTATATTCATTATGAATCTCAATCCAAATTTTGAACCAAATTTTGCCAATTTTCAAAATGTAAGATCATTAAATTTTGAAACGAATTTTGCCAATTTTCAAAATGTAAGATCATTTATATGTTGATTATTAGTCTAAAAATAAATCAAATCCGAATGCGTATCTGATGAGATATTTATGTATATCTGAATCTCAATCCTATTGGACATCATTCTGTAAATCCGAATCTGATCCAATTTCTTAATTAGATATTAAATTTTTTTCATATCCAGTTTTTTCGGATCAGTTCGGTTGAATATTTGATTCAAATCGGATATATTGACATTCCTGTTCAGCTCTGACTCATAAAAAACTAATGAATAGGCCAATTGACCGAGTCAGAGGCTTGGCTGTGACAAGCATAGTGGCGTAGCCAAAAGATTTAGACGGACCAAATCTAATTAAAGAATTTTGGGTTCTAAGGGGCACCAATATGTACAAATGAACAAATTGTTGACGGCATTAATATGCAATTTAAGAAATTTTGTGAGGCTGATGTGGTCAAGTGCCTCGCTCGGCCAATGGCCGAGCCCGAGCTCCGTAGATTAGATTCGTTTGTTGTGACACCATCGACATGAAACGGCCTTAGGAGGCCAGGATAGAAGACCAAATATTTTATTAGATTCGAGCTAACTTTAACACTCTACAATTATGATATTAATTCAAGGACGATTGCGAGCTTAATTTAATTATTTCATACATTTCAATGGATGGCCGACCCATGCAAGCAACAGAACAACTACCATACATAATTAAGCAATTTAAATATTTCAATGTTCACAAGAGGATAGTTTACCCTGGACCACTAATGTTGCATCAACGAAGTCGTGTATATATCCACTTTCAGTGACAATGAAATAGGAAACACACTTTCAGTGAGTTTCACTTTCAGTGACATTTGAAATTGGATGAACTCTTAACCATATCCACTTTTTCAGATGTTCACATAATTGGATTTGATCGGATTTGAATGTGAATGAAGAAAAGTCATGTGTGAGTCTGCATCCAAAATCTGATTTCACCAACCAAAACTGAATCCTGATCCGAATCCAAATTTTAAACTGAATACACCTGACTTTCAAAATGTAAGGAAATTGGATATACAATATTTATTTAAAATTAAGTCTGAGTCGAATCCGAGTCCAAATCCCATCGAATATTTATCTTTCTCTCCAAATCTGAATCCCTAAGTCAAATTCTGATCTGATTTCTTAGTCAGATATTAAATTTTTTTCCATATTTGATTCTTTTGGAACGGTTCGATCTGCATATCTGTTCCAAATTAATTGATCACAAAAAATCTTGAGAAACATGCACACTACATGATGGAGTGTGTTGAGAGTCGCGTCTTTAACAAATATAGTGGGATACAACAATGCCATGTGACATTCTCCAACACAAATAGCACGGTCTAGATTGTTCATTCGGTAACAAGAAGTTCCGTTACTAGCACAATAACATATTACACTTGCATCAATGTGTTTAGCGGCAGTATATATATTGGTGACTCTAGAGTTACCATTTGAAATCTTACAACAACAACAACAACCCAGGGCCATCCATCTATACAGAAATAGATAACCATTCTTTTTTTACTTTTTATTTCTTAAGAAAGTTTCTTCTTAAGGCTGCGTTTGATGCAGCGGGTGAAATAAAAAATTTCGAAAAAATTCGTACGGGTGGGGCGGGTGGAATTCCACCCGCCCGACGAAATCGCCATCAAACGGGGTTAAGTATTTCCCGTTTCTAATGTAACTGCGGCGGGTGGAATTCCACCCGCCCGACGCCCTATCTCCCGCGTTGCCCTACCCCCGACACCCGCAGCTGCTCCTCGCTCTGTGCACAGGTGCTCCTCGCTTTGTCTCCTTCCCACCGCCGCAGGTGCTCCTCCTCGCTCTTCGCTCTGTCTCCTTCCCACCGCCGCAGCTGCTCCTCCTCGCTCTGTCGCCTTCCCACCGTCGCAGCTCTTCCTCGCTCGAAGAGGTCCAGCAGCCCATCGCATTCGCCCGCAGCAGCTCTTCCTCTGTCGCCTGCCCTCTTCTTCTCCCAAAATCCTGCCCTACCCCCGCGCTCATCCGTTTCCCCCTTCCCCCCTCGACACATCTCATTTCAGCCCGACGCCCTACCTCCGCTCGAACAGTCGCCGCTTCTCCGTTGGTGAGCTTTCCCCCTTCTCTCTTGCTCTCTGTGCCCTCTTCGTCTCCCAAAATGTTGCCCTAATCACGTTCTAAGTTTTGTTCTCTCTTTCTCTCTTGCTCTCTTTCTCTCTTTCTCCCTTTCTCTCCTTCTCTCTTGTTCTCTGATGCCCTTCTGTTCTCCCGTTCTCTGCCTTCTTCAATCTGTGAAATGAAGTCTTTGAGGCAGTTGGATGCCCATTTCAATGAGCTTCATCGTCTGCCCCTTTCAATTGGAAGACTAGCAAATCTTGAGGTTCTGAACCTGAGCAGCAACTTCAGTGACCTAACAGAGCTTCCTCAGACTATTGGCAGGCTGAAGCCGATATTAGCAACAATCAAATCCCTTGGTTATTCCACTGATGGAAGTTGTTGCCCAAGGTGCTGAAGCCGTGAAGAGGTACATGGCAAAGAGATGGGTAGACCATCTGCTGGAGGAGGAACGTAGGAGCACTTTAGAAGCTAATGTGCATCCTCAAACTGCTTTCCTGATGCGCAATGCTTCATGGTTAAACAATTGGGTTTCTAGTCTTGCTGGAGCTGTTGCTGGTTATTTGGCCGCTGAAACATCTAAAGACCCCATGCTCGACCAGCAATTATGAGACTTCCAACCTTCCTATCTTACTGTATGTTGTTGCATATTGCACATTGGGCTGTATAGATACTTTGTGGGTTTTACTGTTGTGATTTCACTATAAGCCGACTCCTGGATTTCGTATTGCATGCTGGATTGGCAAGTTGTAGTTATTATCCAATCTTTGATGCTGATCGTATTTGTTATATGTTCTTATCCAGGAACTTGTATCTTTTCTGGAAGTGTAACCACATTAATGTAATTCCATTAACATCTGTTGTCATTCTGCTGTTCTTTTCCTCATTGACAATGTGTTTCGTTTCATATTGTTGATTAATGATGCAGATCTATACAAATACTGAAGAAATTTTATTGAAACATAAGGAGCATTTTGACCAATGAAAACTGAAATGCTAAAGCAAAAGAAATATGAAACCATGTGAACATGTATAATTGAGTATGAATGCTTCCTGTTCTATGAAATCAAACAAATGGAGTAAACGGAAGGTTGAACAAAAATCTCAAAAAAAAAAAAGTACCTGTTTTTGGAACTTTGGTACATGCATTTAAGTTTCACTTAAACTGGTAGAATATGATGTTGGAAGCATCAAACATTGTTAAATTTAACAAGGTAAATTCTTCCAGTGCATCAAACATGACCTTAAATCGGAAGAGGGTTAAATTTCAATCTGAAAATTTTATCAGGTTAAATTTGCCAGAAAAATTTACCACGTTAAATTTCAACCGGTGCAATGCACCCTAAGGGTTGCATGAATACTCTCAACCCTCTATATGCTAATCATGTTTGCACAAAAATACTATTAACGTATGCCAACATCTTTTTGCCTTAGTATAACTTGTACAACTAAATATCGTGTATGTCTGCAGGTACTATCGAACCCATACATGTGGTTAAAAAAATGCACCTTATGTTCTTCGTTGCGTTTTGAACTATGAACCATAACCGAAGATAGTGATGTAGATATGGCTATACCTCCTCTACAATATCAAAAATGATGCTTCGCTCCTGGGCCATGATCCGTTTGGCCCCTACTACCACCACCGTCACCAACCTATGCGTCCGTTTCGGCGCATCATCGCCGAGGAAACCCCGAGTCCCTCTCTTCCTCCGCCCTCTGGTCTACACCACCACCATCCCGGACCTGCAGAAGTGGCGTTCGTGGGCCAGAAATCTCGCCCTCTCCGTGGGTTCGAAGTTTGTCGAGCTCGACAACGGCCCCGACTCTCGCACCCTCTGCAGAGAGGTCGAATGGCTCTTGGAGGATGCCGTCGAGGGCTACGACGCGCGGCTCCGGCAGACGACTGCTACCGACAGCGGCGGCACCTGCCTCAGGTTGAGGGCCGATTTGGGCGAGCTTTACTGCTTGTGGAAGGAAAGGGTGGAGCAGAGGAGGCCGTTTCAGTACGTTGTCGGTTGCGAGCACTGGGGGGACATCGTCCTGAGCGTCGAGGAAGGGGTGCTCATCCCGCGTCCGGAGACGGTGCAGGTGGTCGAATTAGTGGATCAGCTGTGCTCGGCAGACCAGAGGTTTCGAGAAGGCCTCTGGGCTGATCTAGGTACCGGGAGTGGCGCCATTGCCATTGGAATAGGGAGGATCTTGAAGGGGAGAGGGAGGTTGGTCGCCGTTGATCTCAGCGACGTCGCTGTGGCGGTTGCCTCATACAATGTGGAGAGACACGGGTTGCAGGTGTGTTGCTTTTGCTGCTTCCTGTTCTCGATACATTGTCTTTTTCTGGTTTGGTCCCATGGCACAAACTGTTCAGGTTCGAGTGTTAGGCGTCCGTGAAGGATAGACTCCTTTTTCCTTGTCCTTTTGGTCATATTGAGTATGCTACTTTGTACTGTTAACTTCATTAACATATATTCAGCTGTTTCTTGCTAATGGAGAAGGACATTTTTGTGCTGCCAGCATGGGTGCTTCGGATATCCCTTCAAGGACTTGATCTACCAGATGCTATGCCGATGCTATTCCTTTTAACGGTGCATTCACGTGCAGTTTTTTGCGTGTGAAATGATAGTCTTCTTGGACTTTGATGTTTGTTATTTTCCTGATAATGCAGCTCTGTGGCAAGAGGACCATAAAAACCATTTCCAAATCAAGTGACGAACTTTCTAATCACTAGACGGTGAATAGTGGTGGAAGGTGCATGGGAAATATGCAATGCTTTGTGGTTTAGCTGCCTTTTCCTAATTGGGTTGGCCAGCTTTTTAAAGAGCAATTGTAAACACTTATCAAGCACCAGAGAGTTCTTGATTGGGCGTCTAGAATGTAGGAAATATACCTTTATGCATCACATGAAAATCAACGTAAAAGAAAAGCCAAAATTTTGCAATACTAAATGGTAACGCAATTACAAAAATACACCTGTCAATGGGATATGACTGAGGATATGAAGATAGCCATTTTTATTATGCCCCCAATGTAATTTCTGTTAGATGGATATAGAATGGGTTTCAAAATGAAGTATCTCTGAGACTAGCATTTAATTGGTAATTGCTGGTGCTTCTGAACTATACACACATGCAGACTAGTATACAACTATGTCACATAGGTGCGGGGTGCGGGTGCCGGAGCAGCACATCTCAAAAAATTTAGGTGCGGCGGTACGGTGAGGGTATTTTTTATTATTATTAATAATTTATTATCATAATATATATATATCTTGATTGTAACTCAGGATGATGCAAATACTCATTGTTTCATTTATCAGGAAATAACTTCAAAGGAGACTTCATATTACCAACATAAAAGGTTCAGATTGCAATAACTGTGAATACCTGCAGAGATGAGCATTTCAACACATCACAGTATCCACATTTTCCTTGCCACAATTATGAATGTTTCGAAGTTTTGAGTTGTGATGGTCTTTTTTTTCTGGCTTGTTTTTTTTTGTTGGGCATTAAAATTTACAGTTACTATCTTCTTTCTTTCTAGTTGTTTTTTTTCTGGCTTGTTTTTTTTATTGGGCATTCAAATTTACAGTTACTATCTTCTTTCTTTCTAGTTGTCACTTGTTAGTGATGTGTACCTTATAGTTTCTACTCTGATGATCAGGATATAGTGGACGTGAGGCATGGATCCTGGTTTGAGCCTTTGGAAGATGTCCAAGGCGAGCTAGATGGGCTTGTCAGTAATCCTCCCTATATTCCAAGTGATCAAATCTCTGGATTGCAAGCTGAAGTTGGCAGACATGAACCATTAAGTGCACTGGATGGAGGTCAAAATGGCATCGATGATCTTCTTTGCATATGCCGAGGATCTGTTACTGCTTTACGACCTGGTGGATTTGTGGCTTTTGAGGTACGATTTATCCATTTTTTAGAGTCACTTTTGTTAGGCAAAAATATTTTGCGATGCATAATTAAGTAGGCAGACATTTTTCCACCCTTATGAGTTGGCAAATAGGCATCCATTCCCAATCAAAGTTGCATAATTTTCTGAGCATATTGGTTTGGTCCTACAGTTGGAGCCAAATTAAATGCACAAGTAATTGCTGTAAGAAGGTTTTAAAGAAACATTTCTACATGCTTTGTGTAAGTAATCCTGGTGCTTATTTCATGGTCAATCTGTTGATTCCTGAGGAGTTTGGTACATGAAAATTCTATTTGATAGATGATAGGCCATCCTTTAACAAGATTTCACTTTTCTTTTTTGTTTCGATTTTGTATTAGTATCACACACATGTCCACTTCTTTTTCAAATTTCTGATCATGCGTGCATCTTCCATCGATTATGTAAGATTGCAGGAAGGGAATTTGATTAGGGACATGGATTCTTTGAATATGCCAATTTTTTTTTAATAATGTAGCTTATGTTATAAAACATATGTATTTTATGTCACATGTGTATGTACATAGATTACTCATCTATGTCACATAGGTACGGGTGCCGGTGCAGGTACGGGTGTTGACCATTTTAAAAAAACTTGGGTGCGGGGGTACGGCCGTATATATATATAAACAATAAAAAATACTTAGAAAATATGTATCAAAATAAAGAATATACATCAACATAAACAAATAAATAACATAGAAAATATATATCAACGGCTCTTGCAACAGTGTGTTTAAGAAACATATGAAAAACTTTAAACATATGGACAACCGAACAACCCCCTAGTCAAATATGAACATCAATCGAATTTTCACATCCAAAGAATAGAATAAAAAGTAAGGTGAAAAAAATTAAATCAAAAGTAAAATTAAGCTGTTTGGATCGATTGGCACCCAAGTGTCAAAGTACCTATTTTGGGTACGGGTACGGCGACACGGGTACGTGGACCTTACTAAAGTACCCATGTGACTTAGCTACTCACATTCTGGTGTTTGTGTGTGTGCCTGCATACACCCTAGGATATATATGACTACCTTGTGACACTGAACAAAGTGGCAACTGGCATGTCCATAAGTGAGATCTTTTTTTCTTCTCTCCCAAACTGTAGGATGAAATGACATAGTTCATACCTGCTTGGGATTCCCCCAAAGATCTTGAAGTTTAGTGTCTAATTGGAACACAACAAATCTTTAAATTTCTCCATGGGATGAGAAGCTAGGTCTAGTTTTCTTTACTCTTTGGATATCCCAAAGGTCAACTATTAATAATATTTAAGCTTTTTGTGAAAGAAACAAGGTCTAACACAAGTTAATGGTGGAAGTGATTTCATAATGGCAATTGCTAGACTCAAAAATTATGTAAAAAGACAAAACGCCTCACTTCAGTACAATACTGGTGGATCTTAATTCAAAAATTGATCTTACTACCAAAGGAAGACTTCTTGCTGTAAGTGTGGTATATCGGGTCATATGAAACCCATTTGCCCAAACCATGGGTGCAAGTCAAGACAGGAGAAGAAAATGGGAAAGATAGGGTTGAGGTACATAACCCTTCCCAATCCAGCCTCCGCCTCATGGTGTGCCAAATTCTTCGATGGCCCATTGATATTGAGCTACCAGGTGGAGTCCACACAAAGGAGCAGGGGTCACATAGGCTATGTAAAAACACCCAAGACGGTTTTTCCCAAATTTTTGGGGGATGATCCTTGAGTTAGGTTTTTTCTGCACAAAAATACTTAGATTGCCTAGGGACAGGAACAAGTACTGCATAAAATAGTTCATTCGGAGGGAGCTACAGTTCGCTGGTATTGCTCCTGCATAGAACAACAAGGGAAAGTGTCATGGCAACAGTTTGTGGAATGAATGAGCTGATTCATATTCAAATCCAAGCGGTGAGACTGAAGATGCTACTGGTGGAACTGCTTATAAAAAGCCTTCTAGAGGGAAACTATGCCTGATCAAAAGGATGAAACTTGATCAAGGACTCGAGACAGTCTGGCCCTTGCTTCCAATGTGAATATAAAAAGGTCAATTGGGCACATTCGTAAAAAGCTCCACATATATCTTGTGGAGGAAATTGAGGAAGAAGATGGCAGGGATGAAGAAATGGGTGTGGTAGAGGAACCCAATGGCAAGGTTCTGTTGGAGATTTCATTTCCTATGCTAGCCAACAACAAAGTGCCACAAGTTATGATGGTGACACCCTGTCTCGATGGAGGGAAAAGAATTGATGGAAAGGAAAGGAAAAGAAAAGCAACCAAAAGGAAAGAGGAGAGAAAGGAGAGGAAAAGAAAAGGAAGGAAGGAAATTAATGTGAAAGTTTGTTTGGATGGAAAGGAAAGGAAAGAAAACTATTTTATTTGTAGCTTAATTTTTTTTATCTTTGTTTATTTTTTAAATGACTTAAATATTTTATCACCATAACTTTCTAGACCATCCCATATAAGTAATTAAATATGGTTACTTCATAAAATATTTTACCATATAAATGTTTATTTTTAAATATTTCAATTGTGAGAGTTCCGAAAAAACATACAAGTGTTAGTCAGTCCAATGTTAAAACTTAAAAGTTTGTGCATATGTGCATGCGTTAAAAAAAGAGTAAAATCTATCGGTCTTCATTTCAAATTGTCATTTTTAAACTTCAACAATCTTAACCATGTTGGTTGTGAACACACGAAAAAAAAAAAGTGAGAAAAAATTTGGAAAGTGTAGAGCGAGTGAGAGAGAGAGAGAGAGAGAGAGAATGGCTTACATTGAGAAGGAGTCTTTCCTTTCCCTCCCAATCTTTCAATTTTTGGAGGGATTGGAATACATTAGTGTCTCCCTTGCTATCCCTCCCTCCCTTTTCCTTTTCTCTACTTCCTAACATGATTTTGCTTTCTCCTTTCTTTTCCCACATCTTTAAGTGGTTATCCAGCACAGGAGAGTCTATCCTTTCCATTCCTTTTCTTCCAACCAAATAGGATGTAAATGGTAAGCAGAAGGGACACGCACTTAACATTTTGGCAAACGTAGGGTCCACCCATAACTTTGTAGGCAAGAAAACAACAAAGTTATGCAGGTATAAGAAAAAGGAGAAACTAGAATTTAAAGTGGCAATGGAAATAACAGTTCTTTGCTTTGCAAGGAAAGCTGCCCACAAGAGACTGCTAGGTGAAAAATCGATATCCTATCCTGGAAGTTGAGGCGCTGCTAGATGAACTTCAAGGGACTATTCTATTTTCAATTTTGATGTCCGAGATCGGTTACCATCAAAATTAGCCTTTATGGCCCTTGCAGACATTCCTAAGACTGCTTTGTAGACCCACAAAGGACAGTACAAATTTTAAGTAAATCCCTTTGGGCTTATGCATGCTACATTGCGAGCCTTAATGAACAAAATATTCCTGGCACTCCTGCATAACAATGTCCTAGTGCTGTGGGTGCACAAGTTATATCTGAAGCCTTCCAAATGTGTGTTTGAAAGCCCAAAGGATCACATATTTGGGCCAACCGTTGAGTGAGGGATGTAGATTTAAGAAAACATGTTTCTGCTATTAAAAAGTGAGAGCTACCTAAGGGAATAATGGGGCTGCAGGCATGTTTAGGACTGATAGGGTATCACTGTTGATTTGTGAGAAACTTTCGAGTGATTTCTGCATCATTAAATAAGATTTTAAGAAGGATAAATCGGTGGGGAGTGAGGATGGCAGAAGGCATTTCAAATACTGAAGGACTCTATATTTACCATTCTTATGCAAGTTATACAATTTTTTACAGTTAAAAAACAAGTTATACATTGTTATTTCTTCACAAAAGTGATGTGCAGACCATCGGCACAAGCGGTGTGCAGACCTGGCCTGCTACTGTGGAGGGCAATCTGGTCGTCCAAAGGGACGATAATTTGGACATGGAAGGGACACTGCTGGTTAACCCCTCTTCCTTTGTTTCTCTCAATGTGGATTCTGTCCTAGAACGTCAGGGGGGAGGGGCACATTGTGGCTATGCGAGACCTTCAACTTGCTATCTGGGAGAACTCCATGGATGTTTGTGTCCTCGTTGACACCCTTCTTTCTGAAGATAAAGTCACAATTTGGCAGCGAAGCATGCCCGATTTTGCTTTTGTTATCAATGCCGCTCTATGGGGAGGTATTGCTCCCATTCTTATTTGCTGAGACCCTTCTGCTGTTAGGGCCCACCCAGTTGCCATTGAGCAGGCCTAGATCTTTCTGCATTGTTGTTCCAGGAAAACAGGGAGAGAGTTCCACCTTTTTGGCATTTATCTTAGTCCGAATCCCAGCTTTTCGGTTCTTGAACTTATGGAGCTTAGTCGCTCTCTAAAATCCAAACACGTCCAAGGACCGATCTGCCTTGTGAGTGATTTCAACTGCATGCGGAATGGAAGCGACAAAACAGGCTGCTCCCAAGTAAACACAGGTGTGATGTTTGTTGTGGGTTTATCTCCTCAAATGGCCTCAGCAAGTGGATGATCCCAAGTACAGCTTTACATGGAGTAATAACAGAGCACATGAGAATCTTATTCGTCGCCATTTGGACTGGGCCATCGTCAACCAGGACTGGAATGCTCTGCCGGGGGCCTGCCTAGGCTGAAGATTTTTCCCCACAGCACCTCAGACCCCAATGCCTTGATGCTATCAGTTCTGGAACCGGAGTTCCAGGCTAGCGGGCAAGGCTTGTTTCGCTTCTTTAAATGTTGGATGCTTAGAGCTGGCTGCAGGGAGGTTATCGGTGCAGTGTGGTCCTATGTATCAAGGGGTTGTCGCATGATACGCTTAGTTTCGAAGTTAGAGATTACCAGGAAACGTTTGGTGAGATGGAATACTAATGCATTTGGCCACACTGGAAAATGTCTTGCAAGCCTGGAAAATGAATTAGACAGGCTTCAAGAAGGACTGCAGCATGTGAACGCTAGGGATGGTGGCCAAGAACTTCTTCTGTGCAAGGAGTTGCAGCAGACCTTGAAGAAGACTATCTACTATGGAGGCAGAAATTATGAGTAGATTGGCTTAGTGAGGGAGATCAAAACACCACGTTCTTTCAGGCTAGAGCAAAATCCAGATTCAAGAGGAATTCTATCTCCTCCCTTGTCATTGGGGCGAACATGATGATAGACTTTCTTTGAGTATATCTATAGAGCTGATGAGTCGGACAGGAATATGATGGAGGGCAGTTTGGAGGGACCGTGCGGTTCCCCTGCTGAAGCTGTGCTTCTTGACAGAGACAAGCAGTCTTCGAGTCCCATAGCGACAAGCTCCTGGTCTGGATGGTTTTACGGCAGGTTTCTTCAAAGAGTATTGGGACATCGGCCATCAAGGATTTCTTTGCCATGGTAGACTTGTAAAAGAAAATAGGGCTCATATTGTGCTCATTGCAAAGTTCAATGGTGCCACAAACATAAAAGACTTTAGGCCGATAGCGCTCTGCAATTGCATTTACAAATTCATAACCAAGGTTATGGTCAATCGGACGAGGCCTGCCCTCGGATGCATTTTGGGTTGCAAGCAAGGAGCTTTCCTCCCCTCCAGACTGATACATGACCAAATTCTTGTTGCACACAAACTTGTGAACAGCCTCGACCACCATAATGGGGCCTCCTTCCTCCTCAAACTAGACCTCTTCAAGGCCTATGATAGGGTGAATTTTTGGAATGTCTTTGCTTCCCAAACTTATGGAGAAGAGAGTAATGACTTGCATCACTAATGCCTCCTGGTCGTCTTAAACGGTCGATAAGGGAGGCTTTTTGACGGGGGCAGAGGCTTGCGGGAAGGCGACCCCCTCTCACCCTACCTCTTTCTGTTGGTTATGGAGATGTTTCTCAGGAAACTCAAATACAACCACAGACATGGTTCCTTAGAGATTCCTAGGCCACGGGGGCAGTACTTGATCCCCATGGCCTTTCTTTATGCAGACGATGTCCTGGTTTTCTTTTGGGCTAAGCCCGCTGTCATCCATTCTCTTGACAGAGCTTTCAAAGAGTTTGAGCGGCGGGCTGGAATGAAGTGCAATCCAGACAAATCTACTTTTAGCCTATTCCATATACAACCTCGCTTAGTGAGGGAATGTGTCAATATTCTTGGATAGAGTGCAAAACCCCTTCCCACAACATATCTGCGGCTGCCCCTATTCATCAGCAGATGCACTGAAGCTCTCTGGGTGCCCCTTATTGAAAAGATTGAAGGCAAACTCAGCGGCTGGAAATGAAACTTTCTGTCTTATGCTGGACGGATTTGCTTGGTTCGTAGTGTTCTGCTGCAAGTTGTTAGCTATTGGGCCAGAGGCCTCAAGCTATCGGGAGGAATCATAAAACAGATTGAGAAGATCATAGCGAGCTTTGTGTGGGGTGATTTGCAAGACAGCCATCACCCACACCTGATCAGCAGGAAGACCATCAGTTTACCCTATGAGGAAGGTGGTATTGGGTAGACGGGCATCTCCACCCTCGATAAAACATTGCTCACCAATGGGGTGTTCGAGCTTACAACAATGAATCTAGTTGGGCCTTGCTGGTTAGACAGAAATATTTGATGAGGAATAGTCTTTGGTGGCCTAAGGGCAGACCTAGCTCCTCCGCGTTTTGGATGGCTATTGAATGGGCCTGGACAGAGGTGAGCCATGAACTGTGCTGGCAGATTGGGGATGACACTAGGGCGAGGTTTTGGTTTGATTCATGGGGTTGGGCTTGCTGCACACACTCATTGAGGGTGGATATTTTGCAGCCATCGACTCATAAAAACATGGCCCAAGCCACACATATGGGGTCACTGATTTGCAGAAATGTCACTACCCATTGGGTCAAAACTGTCATCAGTAACACAAGGCTTAATGAAGGGAAGGATACTTTGCGATGGGGGGATGTCAATGCTGCCTCCCTCACATCTATGGAGATCTACCAGAGTAACAGATCTCATGGCCTTGAGAATGAGTGGAATCCTTACCTCTGGCAAAGCTGGGCCCCCCTAGCGCTTCATGGTTTTAGCATGCTGGCCTGCCATGGCAGGCTTTTCACCCTTGACAAATGCCAAAAGGTTGGGACCATTATTGCAAACCAGTGCCTCTTATGTAGGGTAAGTGAAGAATCGAACCCCCACATCTTTTTGCATTGTAGCTGGACTAAGAAGGTATGGAGGTGGGTTTGTGGAAAATTTGGCAAAAATGTTTGAGCGAACAAGATATGATCCATAAAGTTATTAAATGGAAGCCCACCAGCTTCAAAGGGGATGGCTGTCTGATGTATGGGATGCTGCCCTTTTGATTACTGTTAGTAGCATCTAGAAGCTCCGCAATCGTGTGTATCGTGGAGCACGTCTCCCTCCCCCCAACAGTTTTGCGACATCAATTTGGTCAGACATTTACCAGCTGTGGGAAAGATTGCTGCTTCTCTCGTCTCATTGGACAAAGGCACAGGTATGGTTTAAAGCTGGAAGTGAGCCGGGTACTTACATGAGGGGCCCTGAACGACGATATTCCCTCCATCTGGCCATCCTCGTTGCAAAGGCCTATTGGAGCCAGCTGGTGGAGAAGATCATTCTTGCTACGCCGGACCTACAGGGAGGCATCTACCTCACGATCGGGCCACGAAGCTGGCGGTACTGCATCAACAGAATCTTGAATTCCTCCACTGAAGCCATGTCGAGGAACTCCACCCTATTCTGCTGCAAAAGGTTGCTGAGCCTATCTTGTGAGAATCCTGCCATAGAGATTTCTGCACTGTTGCTAAAGCTTCATTTTGTAATCACAACTCCCATTGGGAACACCCTACCAAGCAGCTAGGGTGCTCCTCCTGTTTTTGCTTGTACATATCCCATTTTTTGCTAATAAATTGATGGGGGCATTCCTTGGCAGGTTTGCAGCGGAACTATTAGAAGATTGTAAAATGACCTAATTTTTCTCATATGATTCAAAAACAAGTCAAACTAACATCAAGTGAAGTCACAACTCATAGCTAAGTTATATTTATTAATGTAATAACTAAAACTAAAAAGTAAAAACTATGCCATTAAAAACATTGATCATGCCATCGTGGTATCAACCTATATGCCTAAACAGTATACGGTTCTCAACTTCTCACGTTCTGTACTTCTGTAGTTCTGTGGACCGTGGTATACAGTGCTGAGTGCTGGACTGCAATTGTTATTATTGCTGTATACATTTTCACATTTTATTTTAGATGCTTGTCCAGTTCTTGAATCTACTATAAAAGTTTCAAAGTTCACTAACAAATATATATTGTCAGCCGTGTACATATGCGGCTGTGTATATATACTTTGCAACTGATATAGAGATATATTGTCATGTTATAAACTTACAATATATAATATAAGCTTTTGTATATGTGCATTATGCAGCCAACCAGCTGTGGTCAGTGTTGTTGTTTTGAAGTTTTAATTTCAAATTTTCAATTTCTGCTTCTATGATTCTATCATTTTTTATACTCTATGTTAGACTGTTGGTATGTTATATTACTAAATTACAATATATAATATATTATATGACATGTATGTTGCTCTGATATTTTCATATGCAATACAAGTATGCAAGTATATTATATACATTAATAACTAAATTGTAATAATAATAACATGCTCATGCTGTTATATATATAATAAATTAATAATAATAATAATAAAAAAATACCCTCGCCACACTGCTGCACCTAAATTTTTTGGGATGTACTTGGCACCCGCACCGGCACCCATGTGACATAGGTTTTCACCTTAGTAACATTTGCTAGTTTCTATGTTTTCTTAGATGACGCTGATTTTATGGAGACACAAGAAACCAAAATTGTTACCCCCTCATTGGAAAAAATGTAATTAGGACATGACCACTGAAAGGGGGAAAGTTTTGTGGTTGATAATTTTTGGGACATGAGAGTCCACCTTAACTTGCATAAAAAGTGGTATTGTGATGACAAAAATGCATGGATATAACAAATATTTATACCTTTGACAAATCATGTAACACAGAGGTAGACTGCCATTTCTTCATAAAGGGTTGTTGTAACTTGCAAGAAGACAATTGACTTACCTTACATGATGACTCAAAATGTCAAATTGTTGTCTTCATTAGCATGACTTTGCATTTTCATTTCCTTCTTGGAGAACTTACTCAAAGACTCAAAGTTTGAAGGAAAATGTTAAGGAAATTATACTATATTTTTCTGCCTTTATAAGCATATGTAAATGCTTAAACACACAGATGGGCAAACATCACATGAAAGTGGTGATCTTCTGGGATGAGCCCCTTTTCATGAGAAATTCTTCTGCAGTTCACCCTTTGTATGGTACATTTTTAGGCATTTTTTGTTTGTGGATCTTGTCTAAATTTTAGAATTCAGTTCCCAGAAGTATCATGATGTAAATGAAACGAACCTTGGTTGATCTAAGTGTGTGAATGCAATGGAGTTTCGTCAAATATGCAATTTGTGATGCACCATATTTTTTTCCTTATATCTCCTGTTGATGCTATCTCTAATGTCTACCCTTCAATGAGTTACAGACAAATGGTGGAGAGCAGGCAGATTTTGTTGCAAACTTCTTGGGGAGAAATAGTTTCTGTAATGTGAAAGTAGTCACTGATTTTGCAGGAATTCCACGGTTTGTGACTGGATTTCGTTCATAATGCACACAAAAATAAATTCCTAAATCCTGCTTGGAAGATATGTTGTTCTCTTAAGGGAAGTGCATTTTAGTTGCGTTTTCTTCAAATTACTATTTCAAGTGTAATTATCATTTCCTCGTTTCATTTGTCCAATTTTTTATGTTCTTTGTCATAATGCAGAAAGTTTACTAGCTATATATATATATATATATATATATAGATAGAGAGAGAGAGAGTGCCCATTGTTAACATGGTGCAACTTCTAGAAAAAAACTGTGTATTTTGTATTTGAGCATGGGAGTTCTCACCGGTAACTGTTATGTAGTGGCCGATGTGTGGCTTCTTGCCCGGATGTCTGAACCAATCAGATTCCCTGTAGTCCCTGTCGATGTTATGTGGGGTATTATGCTACCTTCGCTACGAAAAATGTCCACACAGGTGGTATCTTTGTGAAGCGCAGACTGAAGAGAGAAAACTTTCCTTGTCTTCGGTGCCTATCCACGTAGCCAAGAAAATTCGTTTTTTTTGGTTCACAATAATCAGAGAGAATTACGTTCGTTCATTTTTATTTTTTGGTGTGTGAGTAGAAAAGATATGAGAACAGTAGCGAACTGCCACATGTCATTTGGGTTGTGAGAATATGCAGTTGGGGCACAAGAATCATATACTTGCAGCTCAAGATTTTGCGTATATCATGGGATGTGAGCACATTTTGCCACTTGATTTGGGACGTGCAGGCAATCGATTTTTGTTGGAAGAATGTTCTTCAATTGGCCGAATACTTTTTGCGATTACTGACGTCAAATCGAACATGGGATACTAGTGTCTCCTGTCAGTCTTTGGCGACTTGCGAGCTTTACTTGTGAAATAAAAGGTGAAGAACAGAAAGGGTATGCCCATTGCATGCCAGGGTAGAATTTAGGGTAAAGAGAATAAAATGCCAGATGCAACACATGATGCAATCTATTTATATGTACAAGCATGGCAACAAACGGAAGCATAAGCATGTAGATATATAATGTAGGATCCTTAGACACCTTCATTTCGGCTAATTTGTTGCACATTTCATCCAGTGCTTAACGTGATTTTGCCAGAATATGTCTGAGGTAAATAATTAATTTTACGTGATTTGGTGGAGAATAGCACATCATGATGTATAATTTGATCCAACGAGTCAGATCGGCCTTGGAACAATGTCCTTCATGGCTTCTGGGGATAATGGCGCAAAGAGTGGGAATAGAAAAAAGTGGCAGGGATCAGCTAGGCCCTTAGCAAGAAAAGAAGGAAGTGAAACACTAAAGTCAATGTGGATTAGGGAAGTGTAATACCACAAAAGTGAAGGGAAAAATAATCAAATGATGGCTGGAGGCTAAAATTTGACTAAAGTCTTCATCATCAAGCAGAGCAGATGGAGGGTGCAGACTTCACAAGGTTGAACTATGCGAGGATGATTTGAGGTAGATGGGATGATTTCTAGTGAGGACAATTATAAATGTGGGTGGATGACGAGTATTGGTGGCGATTAGGGTGACAACGATGACCAGTGGTTGCTCTCGCTTTCTACATGAGCAAAAATGTGAAAAAATAAGTGGACTGTATAAACCGGTAAATACCCCGAATCTCATATGCTAGATTGATGGGATTCGTCATACCAAACGGTGAATAAGTCGAAAATATAGACCAAACTGCTTCTTGGTAGAGTACAATATCCTCCAAAGGCGAGAGAGAAAGAGAAGTAAATGAGTTTCCCTCGTTTTAAATAACAATTTGACTTCTATATTTTCAACTTCATTTCTACTATTTGATCTCCTTAGAATCCCTGGCTTAAATAATTTTCACCAAGTCTTGTATATAAAGAGTCCAGTGTGTGTATGTGTATATATACAAGGAAAGGTAGCATTATGGCCATCTGCCCCTCCTATCCCATTTAGATGGGTCGAGAGAAATGGGGGATGGTTATGGGCAAAAATGAGGGAGTGAGCAACATCCAAGGCAGAAAAAGGAAGAGAGTCAGACCACGCAGGAAGGAGGAATGTGACTAAAGGTTGGGCTGGGTGTCTCAAAATAAGTGAAATAAAAGTAAAACTCTCTCCATTGAGGTAAGCATGTTTTGACTTGGTTCAGCTAAAGATCACAATTTTAAATTTTGAGAGCTGATTTGAGCTACATGGTAGCTGACTTTAGATTGGGATAACCATGGTGAGCTCACTCTGTCTACTCTTAGGGTTTTGTAAAGTTAAAAAATGGTTAATTGCTCAAATGTTAGGCAGTTCTTGAAATTTTGGTACAGAATTTATGCTTTCCAAGTTTAGATGCCAAGATTTAAGGGTAAAATGATAAATTTCAGCTTGAACGGCCTAGGTATCTGGGTCTAGCTGTTCAATGCTGGTGTAATGCTTGTTTGGCTCAGAAATAGCCTTTTGTTCTTGAAATTGGTCTTCTATTGTTAAGGGGAAAATATCCCTAATGTTTCTGAAATTTCACATCTAGAGGTAGTTCCAATTTTCAAGTTATAGCAAGAAAGATGCAATCATGAATGGTTGAGTTAACGATTGAGAATTTGATTTTCTAAGAGGCTTGCATAGAGAAATTTGTGACAAATAGAATGCAGAAAAATGTTGACCAGATTATCTTAGTTTCTTTCCATTTCCATATTCTTATTGATGACGTAACGCTCTCTAATTTCTTAGACATGTTAGACTTGCTCATGACACAAGAACATATATGTCTATCATTTCTTTAGTTTCTGCCTCAACCCACTTCTGTAGGCCTTTGAAAATGGCCTACGTTCAGAAGTGTAAACATGCATTTTACCGCAAAGTTTTTCACAAGGCAATGCTTCTGCATTTGCATTTAATAAATGTTCTCGTTCATAAAGTTGATGGTTTTCATCATTGTCGATGACAAGTTGTTGATCATTTTCGAGGGAATAATTGGATAATAGAGTAAAATGTGTAACACAAAAATCACAAAAAAAGGACTCCATAGGAGCCATGGATGGAAAACAGAAGGGACTGCTACAACAGCCCTGTTCTCTACCATGGTTGCCGACGCGCGCGAGAGAGAGAGAGAGAGAGAGAGAGAGACTAGCATTTGGTTGTCTATTTGGGCATCCAATGAAGCAGTAGCAACTGCGGCAATGTTTTTGCAATCTGGTACTGAAAATCCTTTGTGTGTGTGTGTGTGTGTGAGAGAGAGAGAGAGAGAGAGAGAGAGAGAGTGATGGAAGAGTGAATATTCATCCAATATCCCTTGCCTTCTAAATGAGGGTACCATTGTTATTGGCAGAAAATATTTTTCCTTTTTCCGAACGAATCTCTTCCATCAGATTTTGTTATAATCTGCAGTATAGACCGTTCCTTACAAGTTTAGTAAATATAGAAAACAGATAGATGGATCTTATAAACCCAAAATTACTGCTAAGAAAATCCAACTTCTTGTGTTTAGGAGAAGCAAATGAAAAAAAAATGGAGCAGCAGCAAGGAGGAGGAGGAGGAGAAGAAGAAGAAGGAGCAGCAAGTTTGAAAGCCTCATAACTACCAGCTTTGCATGGCATCCACATCTTGACATTCTCATGTGAACTTTGTCGGTCTTACTATTATTTAGCACTTCTTCTTTTGAACATACATGTCTTTCTTGTAATAGTATTCTTTTGAACATACATACCATGTCATTGTGTTTTCATTATCATTATTTTCAATATTCACAACTGCATTTACAAACCATAATTTAGCTAAACATTGTACGTCGTCACAGTAGTAACAACATTTATGAAAGATGCAATAAGTTTTGTCTAAATGCTAGTGTTATATTATTGTAATGGTGGTAGCATCTTATAGAATTTGACACAGCATTTTATAAGATGCTTTCCTAGTACAATTACTACAATAAAGTAGTATAGCTGATGTAATAGTCTAATGATGGTGTTCTTTAGATGCTAAATGTAAACCATGATTCCCTTAAGGTTACATGTATGTCACCATTAAAACAATAGAATAGGTAGTCGTAGTTTTAATAGCCTGACACAGATGATAGCCTATAATGCGTACACTATACAATTACTATAATATAGTTGCGTAGTCAAGTACAGTGGCACAATGCTAATAGACTGACAAAGTTGTATACGAAGCTAACATTGCATGGTAATACATTTATTTACATGTACTTCGCTGCAAACTAGACAAATCTTCTATAGCTAAATGGAAATGTTCTTCAGTAGTAAATACAAATAATCTGAACTAAAATGATACTGTTTGACATTTTGACTTTAAAATAATGGCATCATTTTTACAGATGGTACTCGAGCACAATATGACTAAGAGGATTACAGACTACGGATGTAACAAGCTATTGTCTCTTTCACTGGATGCGGTTGTAACTAATCAACATCCACTCAAGTTAAGTCAGGCTTCAATAAAATTTCCTTCACTTTCCACCCTTCAAATGCCTTCCCTACAATGTCTAGCAAATGACGTACGTACTCACAAACCTGCGTGGAGTCTATAAGTTTCTTTTTACAAATAGTTTTATGTACTTTGCATTTGTGTCTACAAGATGTCTTGTCTATGAGCATATCGCTGAATGTTTAAGGGGAAGGAAGTGAGGAGAGTGAATTTGTTGCATTTAATACACATGTAAAGAGAAAGCAAGAAGATTTTCTGAAAAAAGTGGCATATACTAAAAAAAAATCAGCTAGGGGCCTATCCAAAATGAGTTTTTATTGCAGAAATGAGCCAACGGCATCTCTGAAATGCCCATTCTTCATGTATTGTGTCGTCCTCTGAAGTTGTGTGTAAACAACCTCTGGTCCACTTAAATCCTTCGTATGGTGGATTGACTACACACTCTTCTGTTGGTCCGTCAGCACCAAAGCGCGTGTTGAACATCCCTAGCTCAGTGTTGCAGCCGCTTCACACAGCATCAGCCTGCTTTCTCTTGATATGGTTCTTGTTAAATTATATATCATTCACGAGCACATTGAAGATGAGTCTCTTAGGATTCCATATCCTTGTAAAATGTGTTAAGACATTTAATGTCCTTGTAACATGTGAAGAGTCTCCTAGATTTCTATGTTGTAGTTAATGTCCTTGTGATATGTGAAGTCTCCTAGGATTCTATGTTGTAGTTAATGTCCTTGTGATATGT